>VZTA01001315.1:30724-67233 GCA_013398855.1 Mohoua ochrocephala
GAGCGCGGACACGCTGACTGCGAGCGAGGTAAGCGAGGGGAGGGGGCGAGCCCGGGGCGCCGGGTGGCGGCGGAGCGGAGCGGGAGAGTGCGCGGGGCTGCGGGACGCGGTGGGGAGACAGACACTGAGACAGCCTTGGCCGGGCGGCGGCGTTCTCTCATCCCATACCCGGTTCCCGGTCGCTGGAGGGAACGGGGAACGAGGGGACGGACACCGTCTGCCAAAGTGACAGCCAGAGCTGTTCGCAGAGGAGAGTTAAACTCGTGCATCAGTGGATGCAGCGGAAAGACGAAGGTCCCGCCTGGGTTTATTCCGCCGCTATTCTAATACTGGGTAGGTGAACCGCGTTTCAAAGCCGAGCCGTAAGCGTTCAGTAGGCTCAGTTTGCCAAGGCTGGCTGGAGTTCCTTTTCTGTAACCGGGTTCACTTCTCCAGGAAGCACTTGGTCTACAAAAGTGAAGTGGCAGAAGGAGAAACAGAAGGACGCCTTGCTCCAAAGACGAACTGTTTACACAGTATATCTTTCTTTCACCCCCCACATCTTAGGATAATGGGGTTCACAAGTTAGTGCTGGTGCTCAACAACATCCGTGAGCTGAGCCAAGAGACCTGTGCTCCCCTCACACACTCCCAGCTGAACTCCCACTGATTTCAGTGGAAGTTTTCAGTGTGTAAGGACTGAACAGCAATTTCAGCATTCAGCCCTTGATCAGCTTTACATTTCATCAGTGTTGGCATCAAATTTATTGATATACAGTCTGGTTTTGAATGACCTCACATTTTCTCCTGCATTGCTCTGGTGTTCTCTCCTACCTAAATAAGATTTGTGTCCTATCTGTAGCTATACTAAACATGATCAAGCGTAATTGTTGAAATGAAAATTAAAATTCCCTGCTTCGTTGTCCTTCCTTTTACATCTTTTGTAATAGCACAAAGCCAGCAATGAAGTTGATCATTAATATTATTTTGTTTGTCATGAAAGCTGACTTTGGGTTGTGAGGGATTTTTTAAATTAATTTACTTTCAGATGACTGAAAAGGATTGTTATCCTTCTCTTCCAACAGTAGCCATAGAAGGTGTGTGAAAAAAAGAAAGCTCATTTGAACAACATGATAATTATACATATTGGTATAAAATACCACATGAAGAGGATATGGAGGCACCAAGGTCCATATTGATCATTTACACATTAAAAAAAAATGCAGCAGCTTCCAAAGCTGTGTTCCAAGTCGAATGTACTCCTTCAAGAAGACAGAATGATGTTATGAAGTACAGATGTTTCCCTGGAAAGAATACCAGGCAGCTGATGGCATGGAGGGGAAAACAGATAACTAGACACAGATAAAAAAAAACCCAGGAGACTTCATGCCCTTTAACTGGTCTCACTTTTAGAATGGGTACCACAGTTGCTTGTCTAATTTAGCCCAACATATTAGTAGGTTTTTTTAGAATTCTTCAGTCTGGTTCCCAAAATACTTTATGAGGACTTGCTCTAATAGAATAGTGAAGAACACAGCAGTTCATTGCTAAGAACCCAATCTTGCACTTAGTAAAGTAAGTTTCAGAATCCCCTGTAAGTTCAACATGAAGGGGATTTAAGCAGAAAACCACCAAAAATACTGCATAATTTGGGTTTAGCTGTGTTTCTTCAGTCTTTTCAGAACGCTGCTTTGTTCCCCCAGAAAAAGGAAATCCAAGTTGGCCCCTGCTAAGAGGGAGGACACAGCTACTGAACAATAGCCAATACTTTCTAATGGACAGATCATCTGTTCCTGTTGGACTCGGTGGTACACTCCAGTGGCATCACCAGGGCCAGCGTCTGTCCAGAAGCCTCCATGGGCACAATATGAACCAATCAGAGAGTTTGTGAGATGGCTTAAGGTGGAACATGGACACAAATCAAACCATTTGCCCAGAAATAAACATTATTATAACATTCCCCCTGAAGTACGTTCCTTTCTTACAAGAAGCAAAGAGATGCCAGTGAGGCAATGTCACGATGTGGTTGTAGTGAGAAAGGGACAGACTACTCAGAGGGAAACTCACTGCACCTCTTGCTTTAGTAGCTGGGCTAAGGAAGCCCACACTCAGTATTAGGCACCTGCCGTAACTAAATACAATACCACATTCAAAGGCTTACTTGTAAATCTCTGGGTTTTTCTAGCTTAAATATTAAGACTTATCTGCAAAGTTAATAGGCTAAACTTTGTGCATGTGTATATATTAAACTGCTTTATATTTAAACAGTAACAATGAAAAATTATTTTTAAAGTGCCTTTGCAATTATACTGTATGGTACCAGTCTAAAACCAGTTTTATAGTTTAAAATAATAGGTTTTGGTGTTTCATTTCCTTCCTTCTAAAAATATCTGGGTAACATTACTTATTCATGCCTTGAAAGCAAGTAAACCAAATACAAATATATATAAATTGTCGTGCTTAACCAAGGACATCACACAGAGGACAATAAAGGAATAGGAGAGTACTCTCTACACAGAGCCAGTGTAAGTCCACCAGAATTTAGTATTTTAGTTACTGCTAATAACAACTTACCTATAGTGTACTCAGGCTCCAAGAACAAGGCCTAGCTCAGTACCTGGAAGCCACACAATGTTTGTGTGGCACACAGTTACAGTTTTCTGCATATGTTGTTCATGCTATGTTGTTACACATCTAATTTAAAGCACTTTGAGCCAAGTGGGTTAATTATTTTCTTTTCTATTACAAAGAGGAAACAAAGAAAACGGGGTAAGTGTCTTTGTCAGAGGTCAGTGGCAGAAACGGAAATAAAGTACACACCTCCAGAAAAGACTGACTTTAGAACCTTTCCATTAAAACTGCTTTTATCACAAGGTGATTCCACTAATGTCAATCAAATAAAGCTTCACTAAACTTTTGTGAGAGAAGAATCAAGCCTCAGGCTCATAATCTAAACACTAGATTATTTTCCCTACCCGTTAAACTATAGTTCAAGCAGTGGATGGAATGACCTTTTGGATTTTGGTTTTTTTTAGTAGCTTATGATTAGAACTTAAACATGAGTGTCCATATTTTCCTTCTAAGAAGCAGCTCCTCTGGAACCATTTTCACCAGAGCTGCACAGTGTGAGACCCCTGATTTTCTCCAGCTACGCCCACATAAGACAACTGCAGTCCTTCAGAGCCCATTACAGTGCTCATTCTCAGTTCAGTTTCTCAGAGCCTTAAACCATTGATTGCTGACACGATGGCTCTCACTGCTGCAGAGGAACCAACGCAGCACATCACACACTCAGTGTATACAATATTTATGAAAGTTCTAATATAAGGATCCTTGAGTGTGCAATACTGCTACTGTTCTCAAGGTAGTTCTTAAAAAGTAGTTCTGATGAAGGCAGCCTTTTCTCAAGGTTAAAATGCCAGGGAGAAATAATTGTAACTTTAGACTAAGAGCAGTGCTCAGGACAGTGATAAACAACAGCATTCATTGATCCCAGTGAGCACCATACATAATTTTGCTGAAGTCAACAGTATCCATTTCTTTGATTTCAGTCAGGCCTGATCCTGGAAGGGAAGGGAAGTTTCCATTGATTTGAACCAATGTTAGGTTTTACCTGTGCTACAGGTAGCTTTTCACAAGTACCCCACATAAACCAGTGAATTAGTTCCATTCTGAAACTGGGGTAGACTCTTTTATATGTATTATGGATCATCCTCATGTCTTGTGACATACTACGAGTTACAATGCGGTCCCATGGGATATACAGCATGTGTCAATGGGAGACCCTCACACTTGATGTCAATTTGGACTTACCTACTTGACTCCAAGGCAACAGAGATGAATTTTCAGTCCAGGGCCTTTCTGTAACACTATCCCACATTGGAACACCTTGGAAATTAAGGCAGAAATAAAAATATTTGTTGTTTTTATAGATTTCCAAAATCGAAATTACTTATTTTGCTTTGCTTTAAATCTGCCATTTCAGAGCACACGGCACCAGGACGAACGGCACAGGCAATTTCTACTTCTGATTCCTCTTTCCTCAACCTACATTTACAGCCAAATTGCAAACCTTTGGGCACGGGTGTTTACCAGGAAACCATGGCACACCTTTAGCCAACACCATAAACTCCACTGCTGCAGCACTTACACATACAGCAGAAGTGGAAGTGATTCCCATTCTATTGGCAATTCAGCCACACAGTAACAATGCTTGTTCCCAGTGAAGTGTAAAAAATAAAAGAGGGTTTGAAGTTACCCAGCATCTCCACCCATGAGAATGTACAGGAGAAGAGGCCAAGCACAACAGCACAACTCCTTTGAAGCTCTTCTACTTTTTGGAGTTAATTAAAAGTTGGCTGTGCGGTTTTCCTCTCCCTGTTTTCCTGAGTGTCTCATCTTCAGCCTATATGGCAGGTGTTCTGGAGCAAGTCTCAGCAGCACCCACTGGATACCCTTACTTCCTTGCATTTGCAAGTATAACTTAATCTCCTTTCAACAGTGATAGAAGATAGGAAAGACTCTGGCTTGGGCAGATACCAGGACAACTAAAATTACCAGACTGTATGTAAACAACAGGAGTTGACCGTCAGTAACCTCAGCTGGAACACAATTACAATAAATGCATACATACTTTTTGAGTGTTTATAAGTGAAGGAGGTTCTGTCAAGACAGCAGATTGTATTTTTTAATAAAGAGCTGAGTTAAGTCTGTCCTAAGACCACAGTATTTGTCCAGAGCTGTCTCGTAGGCCGGCTTTGTGTCCCGTGCCCTTGTTTCTAACTGTTGTGGGGTCAGGTCACCTCTCCTCATCCTCCCTCTTCCTGACCAGTGCTGAGGAGGACAGAGCCATGGACAGGATCCTGGTGCTCCTGTTCCCTGTTGTTGAGCTTTGTGTTGAGGCCTTTGTGTAGGTTTGATAAGCACTTTAAGCAGAGGTCTGACACCATGTTGAGCTGGTGGAGAGCAGAAAGAGTAGATACTACTGCATTAGCTCTACTCCCAACAGGATTAGTTTTCTTCAGCAACTAAAAGAGCTGAAAAATTATAACTTAAAAAGATGAGATGCAACTATGACTCCAGAAACCCAGAGCCTCCAGTGCATATACTTAAGTCAGACCTGTTTCCTAAGAGGCAATGCAGACGCTCTTCGCCAGAGCTGCTGTGCGCTAGGGGCAGCACAGAGGAAGCCCCTCAGACACATGTTGGGGTGCTTGAGGTGCTACAATGGAACAGCAGTAGACGTGACCAGTGAAAATAAGAATTAATCTGTATGCTTACCATCATGCTAAATATTAGGTTTCCTGCTGCCTATGAAGCGAAAAAGCGTTTCCTGGTAATTTTACAAAGCAAACACTGACTATCTTGCAATTAAAATATTAACACATAAACAGATAGTTGGTAATACAGCATAAACACACACGATGGCAGATCACGCTGTTATCGTGCAATTCCCTAGGATCAGTTTACACAGGAAACACAGAGCTGTGTTTCATTATGAAGTAAGAGTTTTGTATACTGGAAAGGAAAACTAAGCTACTGTAAAGAAAGTCTTGATGTTAAGGTTCTGCTCTGTGAGGCATCACTACTGTAGCTAATGTATCTCTTGATCTGGTAATATAACTACCAGGTGTCTGAATACCGCAACATTTTGAGTAAACAACAGAGAAATAATTTTCTCATTAGTGTCCTTTGATTTGTTTGCTACATAATTATGACTTGGTCATATGACAGAGGTTGATACATACTTCAAAGTGCATATACCATATATTTGGTTACCTCTATTAAATGGCAGGTTTAATATTACCTACATGTAAAAATAGGCTTTCTTTTTATTTCTTTCTAGATTAATTTATCAGGCGAAAATCAAGACTATTTAAAATTTGTTACAAAATTACCTTTAACAGTCCTCTTGTGCGTTTTGCTGTGTGTACATGACTAAGTTCTTCCACCTCGGTCATTGGGCAATCTGTAAATACAGAAAGAGGAGTGAGCTAAATTCTTCCATAGAGACCTTAGAAGAGAATTTTATTCTTCAAGTACTCCCTTATTCAAATATTTGAATAGAAACATTGTGTAATGTGTACTCAGGAAACACTGTATTGATTTCAGTAGGTGTCATGCAGCACTGTAAGCAATCATGCACTAAAATAAACTTATTTTTGGAGATGACATCTTCAAACTTGCTTTCTGGTATGTCAGCAATCACTTTGCTATGGCTGCAGTTGACGTTTCAAGTGAAAATAATAGTCTATACAAAAGTCTGGTGAAGAGCAGAAATAAACAGAATTCCAGACTCTGTCTGTGACACATACAGAAAAACACAAAGAGAAAAATTGTAAAGATGGATAAATGATGTGCAACATGTCTACAGCATAGTTATATTTGACTCAGTACTAATCCTCGCTTAGGAATGATAGCTCACTCTGTAACATGAGTTGAATAAATGTTGTTTGTAATTTACTGCACAGTAAGTTACTGCTGAGAAAGTAAATAGAAGGCAAAAAGGAACACGCCAAACCAAACACAAGGTTAATTAATTCCTCGAGTTATTTGGCAGTTGTTCGGCTTTGTGGTTTTACAAAATACGCTGAACTACACCCAGGACAGAGGCTGAGAAGAAAAAGTGGATCTACCTATTATTATTATTATTTACACTAAGATGAACACATATACAATGAAACGCAGGCACGAACACTGACTACTTTCATCCCATTGCTAAACCCCCTGCAAACTGGAAGATGGTGTAGCTTCTAAGTAGATCACAGAACAGAGGCAGATGGATTAACTGGGATTTCAGGCAATACGAATTCATACAGCTGCGCTGTCTTTGATAATTTAACAGAAATGTTTCTTGTTGAATTACTGCTCTGTCTTGATTCTCTTCTGTTTCTGTGTAGTTATCCCTATAACCAGCTTTTTTCCACCTTTGCCAGTGGCACTTGGCTACCTTCAACACCAGATGCATCTGACATCTCAAGTAAAACTGCTGTAATACAAAAATGCAAAATCTGCTAATTTTCTTGGATTTCTGTGCTCTGTAACTCTCAAGAAGCACTTTTTTCTCCCCCCACTTTTTTTAGACAATTCCTTGTGGTTTTTAGCTTGCTTTGTCTTGAGAACTTGGTAAAGACCTCTCATGAATTAACAGAACTACATCCAGTGGTTTTCTGTCTGAGAAAAGTATGAACAAAAGCATTCTTTGGCTAAAATAAACTGCTGTCATCTAGGACATGCATAATGTAACATGGGTCAGAGCAAAAGCTATGCAATCCTTGTGGTTATTTTCTGATTCCCTTAAGGTTAATGGAATTTTGTGAAAGATAAAAGTATAGCACATTTTTATATATATATACACACTATATACATACATACATTTATACGTTTTGCTCATTTGGGTAGAGGAGAATGCATTTAAATAATTATGTGTCTATAAATACTTTCTCTTTGTTAGATCTTTAACTAAGTTGTAGCATCAGAAGGATCAGAAATACGATGTAGTTTCAGTATTAGGAGCAAAATGCTTTCCTCATGTAAAAACAAAGGTTCTCTCCATTTGTATATCACTGTATGAGAATGTTAGGTGTGCCAGAACATTTCTTGGAAACAGCTTACTAATCCATGAAACAGGAACTCAGGGAAAATGAGGTTCAGAGTCTTTTGTGTGGGATGCATGAACTGAGCAAGAATATCTTGGAGGTGTAATTGTTTTATTTTTAATTTTTGTTAACTAGGGTCGGTGAGACTCCAGGGAGGCAAGAATGAGTTTGAAGGTACGGTGGAGGTTTATTTGAATGGAATCTGGGGAACAATCTGTGGGAGCCATTGGGACAACAATGACGCGACAGTTGTATGTCGACAGCTTGCACTTGGGTAAGTTTCAGTTTGAGTAAAAATCAGTCAACTCATTTTAGTGACGTTTCAGTATAAAGGACAATCTACTTTGTAAATCCTGAGGGCTTTTTGTGTTTGATGATTGCTTTTTCTGCTTGAAAGTGTTTGAATGCTGAAGTTGTTCTTCCCAGAATACTTCGCTTGCTTCAGCCGCATTACACTTCAAAGAGGAAATCAGTATTTCCTCAGAAAGCTGCATATGGGATCTGGACAGGAGCAGACCATGGCAAATGCTTTGCTTTCAAAGCGAAATGTGTGAACAGGTCAGCAAGCTTAGGGAAAACACAAACTGCTCTACTGGACATCTGGGAGATGTCCATAAGGACAGAATTACCTGGTCCGATCCTGATCTCACATATCTAAGTGTCAGTTAAGAACAGCTCCATGGAGGTTATTGAATCTATAACAATGTAAATGTGGCCAGGATTAGACTCTACATGGGCTCCTAATCATAGGAAAATTCCTGATTCCCAGGAGCAAGGGGTTATCCTCGTAACCACCCATTCTAGCATGCCAAATAACACCTGGAACTCATCCTAAGTTTTTGGCAAATGGCAACATTTTAGAGCTATAGCCGTACTGGACAGGTTGAAAGTCCCTGTACTGTCCTTGTTGACCAGCACTTCCCACTGCTGCCAGAATGGAGTTAATCAACAGCACCCTTTAGCATAATTTGGCTGGCTTTATTGCCTTTCTAAAATTTCTTTCACTCACATACCAAAGCGGTGGTTTTGCTTGCTCCAAGCAGTAAGGGGCTTTTATAGCAGACTTGCACTGTGACATTCCTAATGATTATTCCACTTTTTAAGACTGCTAGCCAGAACTAAATCTGAGCTGGTTTATAATGCTCAATACTAATCTGGACACACCATGCCAACTTATAAAAATATGAGGATTAGATGAGATAAAAGTTCAGCCATCTGGAGGCTGTGATTTTGCTTATGACTTCAGCTGTCTACGTGCAGCGTCTCCTTCCCTCATTTTCACGTAGGTCCTATCTGCTTTCCATACCCTGCACACTTCAGCTGAACGAGGCCGCTGTTAGCAAAAGTGGTTCAGCGATACGGGTGAATGGTTTGGTCTTTTCAACAGAAATGGCTTAAAGCTGAACCCAGGCCAAAAAAGCCCCAAGCAAACAGTAGCTGAAAGTTTGAGTGATCTTGAATGTTTGGCAGAAATTTGGATCTCTGTACCTCCAGGTGAACTCACGAGGTGTTACTGGTGCTTTTCAGGTGCTCCATCTGTCTGTTCCTTTGATATCACCGCATTTGGGCTTTGTTTTAAATTTGTCGAGCTTCGCAAGGAGGAAAAGATGGCTGTATAAACGTTGCAGTAGATTCAGTGTGAGAAGGAAAGGGAGGTGATTACAAAATGTTCTGGGTGGATGGGAATGGCTGAATAGAGAAAAATGGATGGGGGCCTGATCTAAGGGAGTGTGAGGCAGTTCCACTGTCCCATCACCCCAGCCTCAATGTGTGGCATTTATGGGCAAAGCATGGTACATCTTCATGGAGTAAAGGACAGAGTAAGGGAGAAAGGCCTGGTGGCATTTCCTCTGCTGCAACTGTAACTGCAGTGGGCTGGTACTGTACAGTCACCTATGGGCTGTGGACTCTGTGTTGGTTTTTGCAGTTGAGAACTGGGAGAGCAGGAATGTAGCTGGCTCTGCAGCAACACGGTCATTGTACTAAAATATCCCACAACAAAATGGTGAGAACTGGGTCACATCTGTTACTTTTCTTTGTGCAGAAGACAATGCTGAACTGTATGAAAATGTGATGAATTTACACTACTGAAAAAAAGCCCTTTCTTTTCTACTCCAAGATTTATGTATGAGAAAATGTTCCCACTTCCCTTCCTCCCACTCTGATGCCCTATCCTGATTATTCTTGCAGGGAAAAAGGTACAGCAAAACACATACCCTTTTCCGGACTAGGCCTTATTCCTGTTTTCTGGAGTGAAGTGCGTTGTCGTGGTGATGAAGAAAATATACTGTTATGTGAAAAAGACACCTGGCAGGATGGGACATGTCCTCAAAAAATGGCAGCTGCTGTCACATGTAGCTCCTCCCTGGGTAAAAAAAATACATATGGTTTTCCTAAGTCCTTATTTTATTTAAGTAGAAGTAGTAATAATTACTAATTCTTAAATTAGAAAAAATGTTAAGATTTCTTGGAACAGATTATACAGATTGAATCATTGCATCATTAACTGCTTCAAATACCTCAAGCAGCACGTAGCTTAACAACTTTTTACCTTTCCATAATCAACAAACATATTGTTTCTTTCAGATGTAGGTTGTGAGAAAGAGTAAAGTAGCAAGAATCTCTGGCTGTAAAATGAGGATTGTTTCCCCACTTTTTTTTTTTTAATGTCAAAATGATATTATTAGGAAAACAAGTATCATTAATGTTTTTAAGATATTTGATATTATTTTAATCAACACATTAACTAAATGAGCAGGCATGCCATCAGATTTAAGATAGTGCTGCCTTGAGGAGGGCTGGGCTGGCAGGGTTGGGAGCTGGCAATGCCAATCTCTTCAGCTGAAACCAAAACGTGAGGCTGCAGCCAGTTCTGCGCTGCCTTTCTTCTCCTACTTATGTTTCTATCCAAAGAAGGCAGGTGCATTTTTCTCCTAAAGCTCTATTATTAATGAGCAATATTTTGATAAATGGCTTTTAAAAGAACATTTTGGTCTTAGAAAACTATTGAGTAGAGGGAAGGGAGAATCTTTTCAAGCTAGGAGGCAGACTGAAGAACCAAAGCAAGAGAGTTTTGCCTAAAGAAACTGAAAACGATAAATGTTTTCACATTTTGCAGGTTCTATTGCAACTAGCCTTTTAAAATATTTACAACCCCCTCCCCCTCCCACATTTCATATCAGTGAAACACTAATATGAAATTGGAAAAATGCCCTCAGTATTGTTTTGGAGTTTTTTTATAACCAAGAATTAGATTAAATAGTAGCATTAATTGGTTGGAAAGTTACACAAAAATTACTCAAATTTAAATCACTCGGATGTTAGATACGGTGAAACTTTAAAATAACCTTGTTCACATGAGAGAAATTATGGGGTTTTATATGGCTTTAAACTGTTTCCATTATTATAGGTTTATTCAGCAGTGATGCTTTCAAGACAGTTTCTTGGTGCACCAGAAGAGAGCTACTGATTTTAAAAGACTAGAAGCAGGAAGGGAACAATACTTGCACAATTCAAGTGAGACTCCACAATCACTGAGATTTCACTGCTCTGACTGGATTTTCTAGTGGAATGAGAAAACAGAAGGGTGAATTTCTATTTCTGTGTCTATGACATAATTTTTGCCTCTTAGGTCAGATTTTACCCAATTTCACTCTTACTGTAGAAATGCAGCTCTGCTGACTGATTTAGTATTTGGTCTTACAGCAGTAAGTGTCTGTGAATGCTCTGACACTTAGGTAATTCAAGATCAGTAGGGTCACTTGTATGTGTAAGATTTTTCAGCTAGTGAGAGTGGAGCATGAGGGAACTCATTTCTAAGTTTACCTTCACGTTTCCCATCTAACTAGAAAAAAATAAAACGTGGTTCTTGAGTGATGTCAGAGAAACCAGTAAGCCATCTTCCTCTTCCTTTACTATCAGAATTATATCTTAGGAAGTGAATGACCTGTTCTACACCCTGTGTTTGCTCACAGCCCCTGTCTTCACTCCGATCCGTCTGGCCGGTGGGAGCAATGCCCACGAAGGAAGAGTGGAAGTCTACCATGGTGGCCAGTGGGGCACAGTCTGTGACGACCAGTGGGACGATGCAGATGCTGAAGTTGTCTGTCGGCAGCTTGGCCTTGGGTTTGTTTTTCTCCGTGTTTGTTATTCCAGCAGCAAAGCAGGAGAGTTATCTGACACACAGCTGGAGCTAGGAGAAGCATAATTGTCAAAAAAATGCTCCTTTAAAATCGTACTGATACTTTGGAGCAGTAACTAAGTTTATTTATAGAAGGTTCAGGTACAGTGACATTACTTCCAATTCCCTGGAACCAGTTTTCAGTGTCATATGATAGGGCCAATTTTGTCTGTTTGTCTGGACAGCTAATGAATGTCTCAGAATAAATGTTGACTTGGTAGTGAAAACTCACTACAACTTCTGCAAAGTTTCAATCAAAACCTGTAGGTTTTGAAAAGGAATTTGCTTTGACTGTTCAAATCCTTACGATCCATTTTACTGCAGAGTCTGACAGCCTCCCTGCTTTGGCACAAGAGCTCTGCTTTGTCAGGAAGGATATGTTTTTTGGCATGCCTGTGAGAATCACTCTAGATTTGTTTAAATCACGAGTCTCTGAAGATTGTCAGTTTGCATTTACTGAGGTAGAGATCTGTTTGAAGTTTTGATAGTTAAGCTTGTCAGTGATTCTGTCTGAACTAAGCATGGTCCAAAATACAGCAGCAGAACAGGATTTTCTTGCTTCCCTTCACTTTCTTAACAGCCAGGGGTGATTTTGATACCACACAGAAGATAAGTACTCAGTATTTGTGGAAAGACGCTGCAGAGGTGGGAGACTAAGAGGAGAACTGGACTAGAGACGAAGGAGATGAGGACAATTGGGATGGAAGGCCAGAGGGGTTGAAGAGGGAAAGAACGAGGAGCAAGAAGCAGAGAAGGTGCTAGGTTGTATCCCATGCAGGAGAAGGGGATTATGTCCGAGACAGATTGGATGAGAACTAAGCAGGTAAATGCAGAGGAGACTGGAACAGAACTGTTCAACCTTGCTGGGACCATGATAAATTAAAGGAAGAGGTATTGAAGGTAGCAAGTTCTGTGGCATTAGTGGGTGGTCTCCAGAGTGGACCTGTTTTGTAACTGAGGCCTTGGGCTGCCCGTGCCACCCAAATTAGCTCAGAAGGGTGAGAACCGTGGAGTAATTAAAAAGCTTTTAGATCTCCTGCTGAGCCAACATGGGAACCAACATGCTTCTCTGACATCAGATTTTTATTTTTCCCCAGCTTATTTTATGTTGTATTTCTATATTCCTGCATCTTTTCATTTGGGAACACCTAATGGAAAGTCTAACTTCTTTCTGGCTTTTCCTGCTTTTGAATTGGGCTGCTATTGATAGGTTTGGGGAGTTACTAAGCTCTGCTTTGCATTTCTGTATACTAATGACAAGTGTAATGCTCTTAGCCTGCCTCCTTACTAATGACACTAAAACTTTTTATTACTTATATTTAATCATCACAAACTGCAGTTCTGTGATGCTTCTAATTTGATTTGTTTTTCTGAGCAAATAAATTGTATTAAGATGGTGCTAAAGCTGCTAAGTCTTTTTGAAGTATGTCTAGAGATTTACAGAATTTCTCAAGTAAGCAAGATGTTACAACAAACATGCTAATTAATATGAAGTGAAATCTTACCAACAGTGGCAGTAGACCAGTTCTGAAGTACTAAAAATAATCTTAATTTGCATACTGTTAATCCATCTGGAAACATGCCAGAAACTGTAAAAGTAAAGCTTCTCAGTAAGGAGCTTCCCACACCCCTTCAACTTTTCTGTAGCACTCCTACAAAACTCCAGAATATGAATCTACCATTAATAGGTGGAAAATAATGATAACTTCTTTTATTATTTGGTTTCCTAAATAATTTTTGCTTGACACAAATTCCCCTGGTTATAATGATGGGATGTGTTGTCTCTGCCTTAGTGCAACTCCAGAGACTCTTACTGGAGTATGGTATAAATTGTTTTCAGCATTCAGAGTAGTCCATCATTCTCTCTTTGATTTCAGACAGCTGCTTAATGAATAAAGATTTTTTTCCTTAACATTTTCTAGACATTTCTGCCAGCATTTTTATCAGATACACTGGAAAAAGAAGATGCTTTTTTAGTTAATTTAAACTAATGCTTTAGATAGGTAAATCATTACAGTCAAAAATTTCAATCTTGCCATTTCAAACTAGTGTGAATGTATGAACAGAGAAACTATTGAGTGGAAAGAAACCAGACCATGGCAAACATTTACATATGAAAGACATGGTATTTTAAATAGAATTGGAAAAATCCTGATATCAGGATTAATATTAGAATTAATAGAATTAATCCTTATTAAAGGATTAAACACTGCATAATTTCTGTAATTCTAAAACAATGGAGTGTTTTCAGTCGACGTAGTTTTTTGTGCTCAAAATCCTTTCTGCTGACAGAGAATATACCCATACAAGGCCAGTCACTGGTCTGCTTCCTGTTCTTATTGCTACTGCAGATTGGTGATATGACATTGTCAAGTCACTTAAGATCTCTTTGCTCTTTTTACATCACTAAATGAGGAGCGATCACTTTTATCTGCCTCATGTGGGTATTTGAGATTTGATTACCATGCTTTGAGGACAACAGGTGAAAGTCACTGTAGAAACACAGATTGGATTATTTTTACTACATACAGACATTAAATGAATATTAAAATTAGAATCCTCATACCCAAAGTGTACATTTATAATCTCTCCTAGGAAAGTTAAGCTTAGAAGTCAAGAGACACAGAAACGGAAAATCTTCAGCTCGCTTGCTCCTGACTGGGCGTTCCTTGCATTTCCACAGGGGTGTTGCCAAGGCGTGGAGCCAGGCTTACTTTGGAGAAGGCTCTGGCCCCGTGCTGCTGGATGAAGTGCAGTGCACGGGAAATGAACTCTCGATAGAACAGTGCCCAAAAAGCTCCTGGCGAGAACACAACTGTGGCCACAAAGAAGATGCTGGCGTTTCCTGCACACCTCTCACAGGTACTTCAGTCATCGATCATCACACAGGAAAACAGGGACAAAGGCAGAGCTCACAGCTCTGGAAAGAGAACTTTTAAAGTTTGCAGAGGCACAAAACCCGGACGGGATGCAGTAAACGCAGTGTTATTGATTTTGCCTTAGAACAACAATTAGATCTAAGAAACGCTGATCCCTGTTTTGTTTTCCCTCGTCACCCGCACAGATGGTGCCCTGAGGCTCACCAGCGGGAAGGGCAGTCACGAGGGCCGCCTGGAGGTCTATCACACGGGGCAGTGGGGCACGGTCTGCGACGATGGCTGGACGGAGCTGAACACGCAGGTGGTTTGCCGGCAGCTGGGATTTAAGTAAGATTACTTGATACTGGAAATCTGACTCTGTGACTTGACCATGATGACAAACAGCTACATGAACCCTACATGGACCCTAATTTAAGAGTCTGTTGTTTTAATATTAGCCGAGTGCTTCACAGAAACTACCAAGTTAAAATCCATTAAAGCCTGCTTCCCTCAGTCTCACAGGGATATTTAGGCCTTAGTTTAGGTAGAAAAACCTTCAACAAATGTGATTTAACAGCCTTTATTCACCGAATTCCTTCCAATTCTCTTTTTTTGCTGCGATCAATGCATGCGCTATGGAGAAAAACTGATTTTGATTTCTGTTTTGCCTATAAAAGTTCGATTCTTCTAAATCTTTGCTTGTTGTACAGTCATTATTAATGGCAGGCATCTTCAAGGTGTAAGTCCTTCTGCACTACCTCAGAAAATCCCACGGCCTTGCCCTGGAACAGTTGTGTGTTGAAAAGCATATTTTAGAAAAAATCCCATTAGTTTCATGCATTCACTCTTCCCTACTTTTCCTACTGACTATGGCTACAAAGATACACTCTCAGTAGGTGACTGTTGTCTTGCCTTCAAACTGTAACAGCTGACATTCAAAAAAGCATTTTGTCTCATTTTCTCCAGACTGTGACATTTAAATGTATATATAATACTAAGAACATACTTAAAGCCTCAAAGTCATTGAGCCAGCCATATGCTTGGTTGAAGAGCGGCCTTAATCAAAGGTATTACATTCCTAAGTTTGTATTAATGTAACAGTAATTCCTTAAAAAAAAAACATTACTGAAGAGGCAGCATATGGTGCTCTCACTGAATTTAATGCGAACTGAACCTGCTTACTGAGAATACTTGAGAAACCTTTATTTCCTCAGGAATAACCACTTTCCTTCCTAATGCTTAAGCATCACGTGTCCTCTGATCACTGTGGACCAAAACATACCTCTGTGTTGTGCAGGTATGGGAAAAGTGCAGGTATGGAAAAAGAGAGCTACTCAGAAAGAAGCTCTGGGCCCATCTGGCTGGATGATGTGATCTGCTCCGGGAAGGAGACAAACCTTCTGCAGTGCTCCCGGAGGGAGTGGGGAAAGCACGACTGCAACCATCAGGAGGATGTCGGACTCATCTGCCACCCAGAAAACGACAGCCACAAGCTCTCACTTGGTAAGGAAGCTCTTTGCTAAAGTCACAGTATGAGTATTGCTGTGGATACAGATCCAACCAAAGAACAGGATACTTAAGGATTCTCAAAATCCTCGTATTTGTCAGATGCGTGTGTGGTAGGTTGAAACTAGGAAGGAACAGGAAGGGAAAAACCCTTGCTTTTCTCCTGAAGATCATAGGAAGTAATCAAGTTTTGTTTAGAGGAATGTAAGCATCCAGAACATTAGAGTTCGACCCAGATTTGCAAGGTAACAAAGTCACATTCCAGAGATGCCATTCTCTCAGTTTCCACCAGATTTTAGACCTATTCAGCACTTCCTGATGGTGAACGCAATTCTACTCAGCACTTCTCAACCTCCAAGTAACTCTCTCATGGTGTCAAATGCTGGAGACATACCTGAGCACTGAGGAATATAAATCAATAGTACATCCTCCTATGGCTTTGCATTCAGACAATCCAAAACAAGGGATATGGAGAAGATGGGAAGTTCAGAGATAGCAAGAAGGAAGGGTGAGAAACATGAAATTATTTCTGTGTTACTACTGCCTATTGTTTATATTGTGTCTGGGTGAAGGGGCCCCACTTGCTGACCAGGACAGAATGATACTACACACACCGATAAAAGAATCAGTTCCAACGTCAAAAGCCTACAAACTTTGAAAAGGAAGAGAATAAAAAGAAAAGGAAGAGAATAAAAAGACTGGTAAGAAATGATAGAAAAATACCAATTACACAGTGCAACTGTAGAACCAAATATAAACTAATAAATTCCAAAAATTCCTAGCTCCACATGTAGATAATTAAACAATAATTCTGGCTATGAGATACGCACAGGAGAAACTACAGGGGAACAATGGGTTACACATCAATTCCGAAAAAGTTTCATTTTTACAATTTGCTACCTGAAGAGTGTAGCTTGTCAGTATGCAGCCTTTTAGAAAATTTTTGCCAATGCCATTTAGGTTACCCAAGAATATTCCAGTTGCATTTGAAATTAGTATTAGATGCCTGTTTCCTGGAAATCACAGACTGAAGGTTTAATCCTCAAACTACAACGCGGATTTACTGCACAATGTTGCTACTTGTTATAACAACATTCAGCACTTCCACATGTACTTTTCGAGTCTCTCCCTCTTTATAGGCTTTTTCTATATGGCCCTCTCACCATCCAATGAATGTTTTATGTTGCAGTACATATATCAAACCCTATTCGGTAGAAGGAATTTTCTGAAACCAAAAATAACAGGAATTCAAACCATGACTGCTGTCTTTACAGATGCAAACCATCTGTGCTGCTTTGCTCAAATTCCTATAAAATATAATCTCTGCCGAAGGAGTCTGGTTCACTTAAATACATCCATATGGTAACGTTCTCACACCCCCACTACCAGAATGCTGTATTAATTTTGTGCTCATAAATATATATATTTTTTCTAAACCACAAGAAGATGAGATAACAATAAAATATTATTAGTATTCCATGCCTCTATCTGGTTAGTAGAAGGACAATTCTCACCTAAGCTGTATTCTTCCAGAACACACCAGTTCAACAAGAAAATAAGACAGGTTGTCTGACACTTCCTAGAAGATTTCTGATTGGAAAGTGGACAAAGAGTGTTGCTACCATTTACTTCCCAGCATTTGAAAAAGCATTTTTTCCCTGTAAGGATAAATTCAGTGGAAAAAGATGATAAATTAATAGATGATATGACTTAAGGAAACACAGATATTAAGGAACAGTAAAAAGGAGATAGAATACACTACGATAATGACATTTGTTCAGCAAGATCATGACAGCGTAGCTAAACAGAAGGCTGGTGAAGTTAAGTCATGTAACTGTCCAGACAGTATGAACTCCATCAGGAACAAGATGCTTTAAATTACATTGGAAGCAAACAGACTTGGATTTTATCTTCAAATATTTCCCTATTCATTTAATGACTTAGGCCAGATTTAACAAGCATTGACCAGATTCCTGTTTGGTATACAAAAGTTACTCATACACTAAACTAATCTGAATTCAAATATCAAATGCAAATATCTCAACACACTGCTTTGTTTAAGAATGCAATTAAGCAATTCCTCATCCTCACATATTTAGAAAAGATGAGGAACAGGTTAGAAGAATGAGGAAGATTCTTTTCCATTATTCTAAAAAGCAACTCTCATGAGTATATTAAAGATTATAAAGTATGCCATACAAAAAGATTTAGAAGGTGATTCTCCCTTAAACATTATAAAGAGGCCACAGAGGAATTCATAACTGTTTTAAGGGTATTTGCATTGCTTGCAGGCTATAGAGGAATTTTAGAGTAAGTGAGAATAAAGTATGTACTTTGCCTAATGAGTCAAAATTTAACTACAGGCCAAGCACTGCAGAAACCACGATCAGCTAAGTCTGACCAATCCACATAAGTGAGATTTCATATCATGAACGTATCGGAATAAACAATCAATTTTAATGGCTAGAAAAATAATCAGACATTAGTCTTGAATAACATGCTGCAGAACAATGTGCATAGTGATAGAGAATAGTTGAGTTCAACACAATGCTGCACGGTTTTTGCTGAGACAATGGTGAGGAGGAGCAGCAGCAACCAGTTTGAGAATGGGTTTATGGACTGAGATACAGTTAAACTCATCCATAAAGTTTCTGTAAGGAAAACCTGTCCCGCTTGTATGGGTATCGTATCAAAGGTGTCTCAGGTGTTTTCTACCTTTTTGTGGAGAATTGTGGTCAATTTTTGAGCTATGTCACATATTTGTACGGAATGAAGGAACCAGCTGAACTCTGAAGAGTGAATTACAGTAGCATTGAGTGTTTGCCTTGTAATTCGTATAAACTGCTTCCTTTTGCCAGGCAGGAAAAATAATGACTACTTTAACCGCTGATATTAGGCTTGTTGAACATAAATATCAGTTGTATTGAATATAACGAAAGTAACCTAAAGTACCAGTTCTTGCTTCTGTTGCTGAGAGCTGACAGCAGTAATTTATTCCCAGGTCCTCCCATCAGGCTGATGGATGGTGAGAATAAGAAGGAAGGACGTGTGGAGATTTTTATCAATGGCCAGTGGGGCACAATTTGTGATGATGGATGGTCTGATAAGGATGCAGCTGTAGTCTGCCGACAGCTTGGCTACAAGTAAGAAAACTCATTAAGCTGTTTCTCAAGTTATGTTTTCTGTATCTAAAAATCTTAAGTTTCTGCAACCAAACACCACAAACATGTCTAATAAGATAATATATGTCTTATAAAATTTCTCAGTTTGGCATTCTTTTAGAAAAGTGTATTCCTACTATTTGTATGAAAAGTAGTAAGGCTATGCCTTCAAAAGAAATATTCATTAAGTAGCATAACCGGGAATGGGAATGTTAGTATGCAAAAGTGTGTCATAGTCTGACTGGCAACAGAAATACAAGTTAATGCTGGTTATTAAATATTTTTTGTTAGAAGTTAAACATTGCAAATTATTAATCTATTAATTAAATACAAAATTTTAGTTGTCATATTTCTTTCAAAACCAGGTCAGTGTCCACTGTCCTGAGGTGTGGATATGACGACTGCAGATTCAGATGCAGGCGCACCAGCTACTGAATTCCTAGTTTAATGGAGTTTTTTCCTTCATTTACTGATCTGGCTAGAGCTGATGTAGCTTGAAGATCTGATGAAACTGTTACACAAGGGATTACGGCTCCAGCCTGCACGACAGTAATTTGAATAAGCTTCATTTAATACAGGAATAGACCTGACAGAACAAACACACCCTCTAATTAAAACCACTGCAATATATGTGTCACTTTTGAAAGAAATCACTTAATCAGGCTTACATCATTCATCAGCATTTTTTTCTGGATACCCGAGAGCAGCAAAAATATAACAACTATAGGGCAGATATATAAATAGCAGAAGTAATAAGACTTGAAAAATATCCAGAATGCTAGTGAAATACAACAGGAAATTAGTGAAATGTCTGCTCCAAGCATATCTATAAAGAAATTTGAGCTGAAGAAATACAAATCATGTTAACTGTTTGTTGTGTCTAACAATGTGAAGTCTGTCCAACCAAATACCATCAGATTATGTCTGAACACACAATATACGCCTTTTAAAAACTGCCTGGTATTCATTTAGTAAAAGCCTATTTAAAAGTAATACTAGACTATGGCTTCAAAACTGCAAAACTTGACTTACAAGTAACGATATCACTCTTACAAGTTACCTAACTTGTAAATTCTAGGATAGGTGTCCATCTATCCTAACCCACTGGATTTCCTCATTAACAATATCATGAATAATGATAATACTGCACCTGAAAAGCTCAGCATGTTATTGTGCGTGGCCCTTTGTGTGAGAGAAGTGAGAGGAAGAGACCTGAAGCCACTTCTCTCTCTAGGGACAGATCTGAGCAGGCAAAAAGGTTGTTTCTCTGACGGTCATCAGTGCATAAATAGCTGGCTTGGAAAGCAGCAATTAAGGGACACGTGTTTGTTAGGGGTGGACTAAAGCCAGTTGTAAGAGCACATTTCAGCATGTAACAAACACATAGACATAACATTTGTGCCTTCAGAGATCTCCCAATTGTATGAAATATTTTTCTCTATCAAGCTGCACTCCTTGCTCAAGAACACCATCATTTTTACATTTGTTTCCTGACAGATGTTCTTCAGTGGGGGTTGGTTTGGGTTTTCTGTAGTGCGGTTGGTTGGTTGGTTGGGTCTGAACACCTTTCATTCCCATTATCAGCAAACTGAGAGATTACTGATGCACAGTAAGAGATAGATTGCTTTCATATAAAGGTAGGAAGAAGGGGTATTATTAAGTAACTGATAAGATTCTGCAGAGACAATTCTGTACTAAACTGCAATAAATACTTCTCTGGGGAAGGATAAGGGTACTGTGGTGATTCACAACAAAGTAGTTTTCGATATCCTGAGGAACTTTAGAACAGTGCCCTAAAGCAGAAACTTTGTTACTTGACACAGAGATACCAAAACCAGGTAAGAATTTACAAGGAGTGCCTGTACTGTGTCACTGTGTTGTAACAGCAAACATGAACACGTGAGCTGCCCACTGGTATCAGAGAGTCTGACTTCTTTTTTTGTCGTTATCTGTAATCAGAGTATCCCTCACAAAGGAAAAACATTTGGAGCAAGAAGAGTCGCATTACTTGGGACTGACAAGTCAAATCATAGTAAACTCATTAGGCAGAGATTGTCCTATACTGGTTCCAAAGGCAGTTAAGGCTTTGGATTATCTGGCAAATACCTGCTAACCATGGAAACTGAAAATGTGTAAGGACAGTTGACCTTCTGGTATCATCTCTTGTCTAGTTTTTTATGAGCTTCTCTTTCCTGGCTTTTTACAGTTCATGCATTCTAACCAATGTTCCCTACTTGGAAATCCTGCCCACCTACCCTTCAGTACATAGTAAAAAAATCCACACAACGCTATCCATGCAAAGCTATCCATGTGCAAGTTTCAAAAGGGAGGAACGTTGGCTATGTTACTTTCATGTTTCAATTATATGGATGTGGCAATTGAGAGCTGGTTCACTCTGAGCCAGCCACACTTCTACTATGACGAAGCTTTGAAAGTGGTTTGACAAATCAGGATTCCTCCCCAGCAGACCACCCAGCTCAGGAAGGGATGTAAGCTCTTCATGCCATTCTCACCTACCTTCCCCAACGCTGCAGGTATTAAAGAGGAACAAAAAGAGCTGTAAAAGGAGAGAAATTCTTTCTTTCTTGCCTAAAACATTTCCATAGTCAAATTCTCTTTCTCTACTCCAGCATTTCATCACAGTTACAGTTCTGTACGCATAGAAGCATTACTTTACAATATACAGTTATAAAGTATCCTTTAAAATGGAAACCTGTATTTCAGTTATCTGGAATTCCATATATCCTTATCCCAGTAAAATGTCAGTAAATGGCTCTTAACCAACAGGTAAACTTGTAGTTCAGGCACGCCTGGAGGTGTCTGTGGCTTCCTGCCCCAATTCTCTGTATAGCCAGTTGGGTGGTCTCTCACTCATACTACTTTCTGACTCTTAAACCGTATACAACAAAACATCTATTTATAAATTAAGAAGATTATCCTAAGTAATTAACAGTAATAATCTATCACAAGAGCTGCCAAGTGAGATGCTTAAATGCTACACAAGTGCCAAGTATTGGGTTCCTCCCAAGAACAGGGGGGTGCAGACACTAAATTGGTCTCCAGTCACATGACATTTTTAGAGCTCAAATATGGGGTGCCCTTTAAAAAATTACATGATAACAAAATATTTTAATAACTACTAACAACTCATAGGCCTGTACATCATAGCTCCTACTGCACCACAAGTATACTGTATTTAACTGGCCCATCTTTCTGAGGGAATCAGACCTGAACAAATTATTTTTAGCATTCACAGATGCTGACTTTATACAAGGATTAAAGAGATTATGAAAAAGCAGCTTTCACATATTTTGTTTTATGGCAAAATGTAATGCTGATATAACGTAGAACACTTTGCACACTGCCTTCTAACCAGATACACAAAAGCAGTTTTTAAACATTAATGAGCTGGAGCAATTTTGTCACAGTTTTATTTTTTCTACATACCAGAAGAAGAGAGGTGATGAGAAAGAGGTTGTTATCGAATGAAACAGGGACAGGGTTTGGAATGAAACCTCAATGTCTATCACTGCTCACTTGGAAATATTTGAGTAAAATGTAGAATAATGCCTCAAAATGTTTAATAATAAAAAAAAATATGTTCTGTTTGCAGAGGTCCAGCTAGAGCAAGGACAATGGCCTATTTCGGTGAGGGTAAAGGGCCGATCCACGTGGATAATGTGAAGTGTACAGGCAATGAGAGATCCTTGGCAGACTGCATTAAGCAGGACATCGGGACGCACAACTGCCGGCACAGCGAGGACGCAGGGGTCATCTGCGACCATCTAAGCAAGAAAGTCCCTGGGAATAGCAATAAAGGTGAGGCGCTGCCGTGAGGGACAGACCACCAGATCCAGGTGGGCAACTGTCACGGTAGGGAAGAGACAGACTTAACAATCCCACCTCACAGAGGAAACAGTTTTATCAAAAACAATTATGGAACGAAAGGGGTGGGAATCCTCTCTGCCTACACTGCGTGAGCTTATTCTGTGCAGCTGCACAAAGGAATCACCAAGACTACTCAGTCGATACAGGACATTTGTCTGCCGTGGTTTACAGCAGCCATGGTCATTAAGTTGCTCAAGGGACATGAAAATGCAAAAACCTAAACAGCTCCTTTCAGCTTTTCGAGGCACAGGTTATCCTCAGATAAGGACTGAGACCTGTGTGGTTGGCCAAGGTCTGCTTCCACTTACAGAGAGTAAGGAAGAGCCCGATAAAATCCTACATGTGAGAAGTAAATGCATAAATGACTCTGATCACAGCCAAAAGAACTCGGCTACAAAGGATTTCTAAGTCTTGAAAGAACTCAGTGTATTTTCCCCAGCCAAAAGATTTTAGCTATAAAGGATTTCTAAATCTATTTTCCCCAATCAAAATTTGCTTGTTAAAAACTACCATGAAACACAGAACAACTTCAACCTTTAGATTTTTTTAAAGTTAACTCTCATTGAGTATTGGCTACTTTGCATGTTGAGTTTAATGCTCTCTACATCTCCCTTATGGTTTAGATTCCCTTGCTTCTGTTTGTGGACTGAGGTTACTCCATCGTCGACAAAAGCGAATAATTGGCGGGAAAAATTCTTTACGGTAAATAATTGGTAAAGACAAATAATTTTGAATATAAAGCTTTTAAGACATGTATTTACCCTAAGTGGTTTACCTAATTTGCAATCTTATTGTAGGCTTGTTGTTTGTTTTATTTTTGACTTGTCATGATGTAGGAGTAGAAATATACCCAAAGCAATTTGGTAGGAAATTAAAAAGTATTAATGGATAAATACTTCCAGTATTAGTTGAAAATCTGTAGATGCTTATGGGTTTAGTCCTTGAATGGCTTAAATTTTTAACTTACAAAATAGCTATTTTACTTTTATCAAAGGATATCTTTATATCAGGATGTGAGCTATAAAAAGAGAGCTATGAACGTAGTACGAGGTTTTAAATGCCACCTACACCAAAAAAAAAGGCCTGGGTATGATTCACTGCCTAAGGCCTTACTTTCCTTCACAAAATAAGCCTTGATGATGACACAGCTAAAAAACCAGGAGGCATTGACTTTACTTTCTTAACAGTTGTGACCAAACACAAAAAATATATATTCACACAGTCTTACAAAAGGCATTGTAAAAAATAAACTAACAGTACCATTACATGTCACTGTGCAGCCTATTTCAAAGTACATGCACAGCACCAATCAATCCATTTCAAGAAGGCACTGCCCAAGTGGGGGAGCTTCAAAGAACAGTAACAAGAGGGAGCCCAGAAAAATATTCAAACACAGCCAGATAAAGTAAAGCAGGATGCCTCACCTTAGTGAAGAGACAAATGAGATAACAGATAATGCATTGCACAGGAAGAGACTGAGAATTCTTGTCTCAGAATGTGTGTTCTAGGGACACTTGCCGAAACGCAATGGTGACAAATAATGTATTGCACAGTTCAGTTGGAGCAAGGAAGCTGGTCTCATCATAAATCAGCACCGGGATGTCAGATGAAGCAAAAAGGTGACAAAAATCCAATAGTGCGTGCAGAAAGGCTTCAAAATCAAGAAAGGGAGCATACGTGCATATCAGAAAAGGACTCAATGTCACAAGAAGTCATTAAGACAAAGAACTTGAGGAAGTTTGAAAAGAACTGGATACTTACATATGGACCAGCACATCCAAAGCTGTTTGAATTACCCCATTTTAGAAAAACATATTGAATCCTATCTTCCAAAACTGAAAAGTGCCCAAATTGTTTTAATATTTATGGGAAGTGAATTTCTCCACCTTTCTTTAAAACATTTGGCACTCATAACTCTGAGATGCTGGACTAGATGATCCCTGGCAGCTCTCTTGTTGTCCAGCACACCCGTTCAAGTTGACAGTACTCAGAAAACACTCAGATTACAGACTGTCTGTTGCTTACTCTTAGATGCTGCTGTTGCTTACAGGTGCATCTCTCTTCCTCTCCCTTCTCTGATTCCTAATCTATTAAACCAGCAAAAAAGAATCCATCCTGTAGTCACAGGTATGCCAAATATGGCCAGATCTACTATATAAAACAGATCATCACAGGCTGACAAAAGGTGCTCATCTATACTTGAGACTTCTACAGTTGCTTTATACCTCTTGGTTTGCCAGCTTCCTTTTTCATGAAGACAGGGATGGATGCTGGGTTCAGCTTTTCAAGAAATTCCCCTTTCCCCTCTCCAGTTGACAGGAAATTTCTGGTTTGTTGACTTGGATGGTATTTGGCGAGGAACCCACAGAATGTATTTTTGGCCCAATGAATGCAATCTGAGAAGGGAAAATTCAAATAGCTGACTGTGGGAGGAAGCACTCAGAGTGCTGGATGCCCAAACTCTCTGTAAAGTAATCTGGACCATTGTCAAATGGAATTCTGAATGCTGCAGGAATACAAAGGTATTTGCTACCGTTAACGAACAGCACATTTTGTAAGCTGTGTCAGTCAGAGAAAGCCAACAGGATGCACATCCCAGGTAACTGAGCAGCCACCTGAGTTCCCCACTGCTGTACCCTGAACACCGTGTGTCACTCCTCTGCAGGGGCGGCTGGCCGTGGCAGGTGGCTCTGCGGCTGAAATCCTCTCACGGTGACGGGAGACTCCTGTGTGGTGCTACTCTCATCAGCAGCTGCTGGGTTCTCACTGCTGCACACTGCTTCAAAAGGTGGGTCTCTCTTCAACAGTGCACCGTGTTTCAAACTGTTCTGTTGTCCTGGGCATAGGCAAAACCATTCTGGTTCGAGCCCAAGGAAAACTGTTCCAAGAGTTGGCCTTTGGTTTTAAAAAACCCTACCACTCAACCTCCTTTCCCTCAAACAAACAAAACACCCTAATGCATTGAAATTGTTTGGGTGTTGTCATTCATGTGATTTATATTCACAGCTTCAGCATTTTCATGACAAAATATAGACAACACTTCTGACATTTTAACCTTCTGCTCCAACAAAAATGCAGCTCATATCTTACAGGTTACAGTGAAGACAACTGAGCAGACATCGAACACAGGGACTGTAATATTTCGGATTAATTTTGGTAACAACAGATCTTTGCAGTGACAGACATTTTTACTGTATCACAGCAGGGACTAAATGCAGGACTTCACTGCTGATGAGGTCACTGAAGCATAAAAGCATCAACTTGCACAATAAGGAAGCTAATCTAGTATTTCAAACTTTCAACAGGGATTATTTCACTGGAATGGGCTGGGGGAAAAGCACAGCAGAGCAGTACGGTTTTGCGGGTATTTGCTAGAATTTGCTCAAGTGGGCTGCAAATGTTTCAAATTCTGACTTTGAGCCTTTCCTTTTGCACACCAGTAACTAAAATAGAGAGTCAGATACACTTTTACTCAAATGCAGAGTGTTACCTTTGCTCAGCATCAGATGCACATTTTTTCATGTTTCCTGAAATCACAAAGGACTTTCCTTGGTAACATTTCAAGTTGAAATAGTCAAACTCAGTAAAATTTCCTGCTATTTCAACTGATTTCCCAGGTGTTTCTGCAGAACTGTGGAAGTACTTCAGTTGCTTTCATCAAAATTCATAGACAACGGCTTCCTATTCCCCTGTTCATCCTCTCTGTAGTGATTACCAAGGATGCTACCTGAGGTCTTGAGAAAGCCTTTGATTACAGGCTTGAAAAGTGAATGTGGTGCCAAGGAGTGCCCATTTTGGATACTCTGCTGAGCACCCACGTGATGGGGCAGCAGCATGGCTGGAGCAAAGCACACTGTGGTACTTCCAGATTGGTGCAGCCACTCAAGGGCTGTTACAGGCTACCCTGAAACTGTTACCCGTGGTCTCAGTGACCGAATTATTGTTTTGTCCCAGAAGTTACATTTAAAGTGCCATTAGACCTAAGCAGGCAGCTCCAACAGCCTGAGGATGCACTATTCACTGTAAATGAGGGAAGGCGCCTTTGGCTCTATGCTGGCTTTGGACAGTCTGGGCTGGACTTCCACATGATCTCAGAGTGATTTTAAGGGATAGGTTTCCAAGAGCTATCTATAGATCAAGTGCCTTCTTCAGATATTTTCCGCCGATGGACAAGAGAAAGGCCAGTATACCATTTCTCATGTCCTGGAAATTGGAACACTGCTTAAGTAACCAAAGTGGGCTCATCTGTACCAGGGATAAAAATTAAGCGTAATTTTACGCATGATGATTAGAATTGTTCACCAGTCCTACAGTGGAATTACTGGTTTCTATACTTCCGCAGATACATAATTTGAGATAAAATGTTTGAAGCTATTTTTTGTTTTATAACCCACCCATCTTATGAGGAAGTTTTGTCCTGAGCTATTTCGACAGCTACAGGGAAATTGAAAGGTCAGTAAATTTTAAAAAAATAACTTTGGATAAGTAGAAATATGAGGCATAGGAAAAACCCCTTCATTTATCCTGTACAGAAGGTCATCTTGAGATGAACAGATGTTTGCTCACAGCCTGCAGCTCTCTCTCCATAAAGCCTAGAAGTGAAATTTTGCTCATGGAAGACCTGAAGGGGATCTGCAGAATTAGACCAAGAAAGCTTTACAGGCAACCAGGAATGCAACCCACGACTAGAAGAATTATTCAGTGGTACAGATATATATTGTGCAGGAAACTGTAATGTTCCTACTTTGTCTGCTGCTCCTCAAGCAAGCTTTATCAGGCTCTGGAGACCAGAACATTGCTGGATGGTATAAAAAGAACAAAAGGTGATGGGACACTGTGGGCTATTTTCTGCAAGCATATTAGAAATTTCTTGTTGAAGGCTATTAGGGAAAGGGAGAAATAAAAGGAAAAATATTTCGGTTAGCTTAGCCAGATTTTAAAATAAATACATGTACCCAGCAGTACTCCCTTGTTTGCGTTTTGCCCAGGAAGGGCTGTGTGTCCTGTAATACAAAAATCTTCAAAGGCATGCACAGAAAATTGTTATTTCAGCCACAGTAATAATCTCTCAAGTATTTACCATTTAGTCCATGATGTGAAAGAAATTGGGATTATATCAGATGCAAAACAAGCCTAAGATTTACAGGCCTCCTGTCAGTTTGACAATAGGTGCTTGTGATGCACATACCTTTGCCATCCTTACTATAACTTCAGTTGATGTAAGAGGTTTTTATTAAGTTACCTAAGCCCCTAGAATTTCTCAACCAACCTACAAAGCAGGCCTGAACACTGTTTTCATTCCAGTAATTATTGGAGCACTGCAGTGATGTCAGTACTCAGGCTGTCATTGCAATTACTGGCAGTTTGTGTTACCCTTACTAAATAAATTTATAACGCACACCTTGCATATTTGAAGTAACTGCGAGTCATGGCAGACGGCCATAAGAAACTTGCCTGTGAAAATATACCAAAAGGAACACAGCACAACCTGAAACCTCGGGAGAAGGTTTTTGTATTCTTTAGGACACACTGAAACGTCAGTGTAAACATTGGAGAAAGCATTTCTGCTCTTTAAAAAAATCTTTTGGTTACATTAGTGAAGTGCACAATAAAGAAACCGATGAACTCTGTTTGCATGCTCAGGATGTGACTTTGCCTGAGCCAGCCCTGTTTGTTTTCACCTCCACCTCAGGTACGGCAACAACACCCGCAACTACGTGGTGCGGGTTGGCGACTACCACACGCTGGTGCCGGAAGAGTACGAGGAGGAACTCGGAGTCCAGGAGATTGTGATGCACAGGCAGTACAGGCCCGACAGCAGCGACTACGACATCGCCTTGGTGAGGCTGCAGGGGCCCGAGGAGCAGTGTGCGAGGTTCAGCACCCACGTCCTACCTGCCTGCTTGCCGCTGCGGAGGGAGCGGCCACAGAAAACTGCTCCCAACTGCTTCATCACCGGATGGGGTGACACAGGTAAAATCATTTCCATGCACCCATCTGGTTACCTGAAGCTGCTTTAAAAAAACCCTCAAATAATTAAAATAAGAAAAGGCTCAAAATGAAAGCATTTTACTCTTTCTACATAGGGGAATATTTTCTCTCCTGATCCTTAACCAGGAATGACAACGTTTTGTTTACTGAATATAGTTTGTGTATGGAAAGCAGTGATTAACCATGTCACTCTAAATCACAGACCCTGCCACTAAAATGGCCTCATTAAGACTGACAAGCAGGAATAAAAAGCTTATTTGTTGCCAGGCACACCCTGCAGAGCAGCTTATCACCCCCTGCCTCAGTACATAACTAACAGCTCTAACACATTTAAGGTTTCAAAGGTAAGGACCATGAATATTTTAATTTTAGAAAGGTTATTTAAATTACAGTACTTCAATAGAAAAAATGGGTGGAAAATACACACATAATAGAATTTCAAATAACATTTTAGTGTTCCTTGTTACCACTGACATTTTCAACCAGCTTGGATTTCAATAATAGAACATCTTGCCAAAATTTACGAGAGCCTCAATGCAATCTGCATTCCAGGCTTCTACTCGCTTTTTCTGGTCAGTACAAGATTCTTCCTCTTCAAAGGTCTTTGTCCTTTAAATGTTTCACAAATTAATAACCATGTTTTACTTTTATGTTCTCGTGGTGCTGAATACAGTGTGAGAGAGCACCACACTCGAGCCTTTGTTCCAATGACTCACTCAGGCTGGCGAGGAGACAAGGCACGGCCGAGTATCTGCTCCTCCTCTTTACAGGCACTAATCTGTGTGCACAGATGTTGGGGTCACGGTACTACAATAAACGAGAGATGTGTAGGGTGGGTTTTTTGCTAAAAACAATTATTAATTCATTGCCTAGCTCTGTCTAGCCTTTTTACATAATTCACTGAAAGTCCTGCAATACTGTTAACTTAGGACATCTATTTATGGAAACATTAACCGCTGCAGTAATTGGCTTCAGTTTATGGTAAGAAATTACATCATTGCAGTACCTCAGCTGACATTTCACACTTACTACATGAATCATAATTACTTCACAAGTTATAGGATTTTACTTAAAAAGAAGGCCAAACCAACACTGGCTTTCATTTTCCACGTTTCCAACTGAAAGAGGTGCAAGCTATGGAAAAAAAAGTAGAAAGATCCATTTGGATGCTCTACTTGGAAGCCACCAGAAGATGCAGCACCTGTCAGGCTGAGCTACTCTAGATTTGAACCGGTGACATAGAAATGAAGTATTTCTGCTGCTTTACTCTCAACTGCTCAAGACTCCCAAAAATTGCTTCCACACGGAGGTATTAAAGCATTCTTCTGTAGAAGACACAAAGTGCTCAGAATAAACCAAACTCCAGCCTTGGAAAGATCCGGAGAACACACGCAGAAAAGCTACTTTTTTTAAAAGCATCTCTATTTTACATTTACAATATCTATAGTATTTTAGTATTATATTTAATGCACAGATTTTTTCAGTAGTCTTGCTTCCAGTCATTTTATGTAATGACAAAGCAGTGTGAAGGCCTGAGAGCAAAAATCGGATTAAATCACGTATGTTTCCAAGACCAACCATTGTAACGAGACAATAATTTGGATCTCCTTTCTAGGACGAGCTTATTCAAGAACATTACAACAGGCTGCCATCCCCTTACTTCCCAAGAGGGTGTGCGAAGAGCGCTACAAAAGGAGATTCACAGGAAGAATGCTCTGTGCTGGAAACATGCAGGAACAGAAGCGTGTTGACAGCTGCCAAGGAGACAGCGGTGGACCGCTGATGTGCGAACGCCCCGGGGAAAGCTGGGTTGTGTACGGTGTGACCTCCTGGGGCTACGGCTGTGGGGTCAAAGATTCCCCAGGTGTCTACACAAAAGTATCGTCTTTCGTACCCTGGATTAAAAGTGTGACCAAACTATGAATGTCCGTAATGAAAACCAAACTTTGAGGCAGGACAACTTGGACAGCACATGCAGTGCACAGCTGGGGCCCACAGTGGGTGGAAACAGACATTTTCCTGATTTGTGTGTTTTTCTTTTTATTAAATCCAAGCTGTATACACACGATCCTTCCAGTTAGGGATTACTGTCCTCCCTGTTCCAGAAGTTTAAATATTGCATGAACAAGTTACCATGTATCTAAGGGGAAAAGTGATAGCCAGGTAGAGTAATACTGGAGTAGGACAGCTGGAGACTTCGCTGAGACTCACTGCCCACAAGACTGCAGCTCCAAACTACTTATGCTCCAAGCTTCTCTACAGTTAACTACAGATCTCAATTAATCTTCAGTCTAGTTTATTTAATCTATGAGTACTATGATTTTACACTCAGTCCCCTAAATCTGACTCATGTTCCAGTAGCTAATGAGACCGTTGGTAGACTGATTCTTGCTAAGTAATTCTGAATATATATTAAATGCAGGAAGGAAGAAAATGGTCAATAATCGATCCCCAGGTAGTCTGCTAAATGTCCTCACAGGTCAGTGTGCATGAAGTACATTCCCAAGTAAAACAGGCAGTGTTTTACTGACAGTCTCCCCACAAACATCCTGCACAGCTGCAAGAGCAACCACTTATTTTCTCTCCTCTACGTAAGTAACATTTGTTGTATTTCTGAAATTCCTAATTTTGAGTATATACAGCATTTTGGAGAGGATTCACTTTTCCTATTTACCACTAGCTGTCAGTACAGTGTCAGACTAACAAACGACCCAATCCTCCCACTGCTGGGGTTTCCTCAAGTAGTGCAAAGAACCTCTGTGAATCCTACCACAGAAAAGTTACACATACAATGGAGTTGTTGAGCCAAAACTTGTCTGAAGAAGTCTATAAAGTCTTACACTATGTTTTCTACAAAATAATATTTAGTCAACTCTCTCCTGCTTAGTTGCAGCACTGGTTCAGACTGATCTCACAGGAAAGCTGTTTTCAGTGACTTCTAAAGCACTGACACATCTTGATTCCATTTAGCTCCTTTTCCAAACACTGTTCCCCATGCTATGAAATCCCTATCAACTTACTATAAAAATGCACTGATAACCAGTGTATTGTCCTTCTAGAAAGGGCCACCAGGCTGAGCCTAGAACACAGGAGGTAATCGCCACCTTAAGTGCAACACTGAAGGGTATCAGTCTGGAAATCACCTGGGAACTGGCTCAGCGGGGAGGGAGCCAGGACAGCTCGGCACTACCTCCACATTCCCTGTCAAAGGCCATGCTGAGCATCTCCAGGCGTGCTCTACCGTACCACATCAACAGCCATGCTCATAAAAACTGAACCGAAAGCTGTGGGCCATGACACGCTCCAGTGTGACAAGTGTGGCAGATGAGTGTCACCACATCGTGATTGTGCAAACCGTGACCACCAGTGACTGTTTCCCTGTTTCCTAGTCCCCAAACTGGCTATGACTGTGTTGTGTGGTGTTTTGTGAAAAAGTGGGGTGCTTGCATTCATGCTATAAGTGGGCAATCATTCATTTCTGTATGGTTGTGTGTCTCTCTGGTGTTAGAACAAATTCCAAGACAACTCACTTGCATTCGAAGTGGCAGTGACATTGCAGAAGCCCATGTGATCGAACATTTGGCCCTTAATCTCTCTGACCTCAAACTTAAGTTTCCAAGGGTCAGGACTAATTATTGTAACTGGTGCTAAACTAGTACATGAGGTGCTTTAATATATTTTAGTTCTCTGTAATTCCACACTAGGTGAAATAGTGTGAAATATTTAAAAACATCAAAAAACCACAGTACTGTGACCACCTACTGTTAGACCAATGCGAAACACTGTGCTAGTGAACTCTGAAACCATTACATTTTTACTTCTACATAGCCCTTAATTACAGGGGAACTCTGTCTGTCAAAATGTATCTGCTTGTAACATCCGAGCTTTGCTGTAAAAGACCCAGAGACCTGTGGTGAAGTAGGCTCCATAGTGCAATATATGCATTGTATACAGGCGAAATAATCATCTTTTACATAGTTGCACCACAAAAATAGGACACTTCGAGGGGAGGGGGAATTAAGCCTGCATACTATAAATGTAGTAAACGTTTAGATTTAGGACAGTACTTTGTTAGTTTTGCTCTTTTAATAGAATGCTGTGTTAGATTTTGAAATGTTGCACTACTGTTTCCATGCTGAGCATGCCTTTCCAGTTTTCAACATAAAATGAAATTGTCTCCATCTTACACCATTCTCATTTTTGTTCAGTGAGCCTGACGGTATTCATGTATACAATAAAAACTGCCACACTGACTACAATTTCTGCACGTTAATTAATGCTGTGGATGTACAAGCACTGCTGCAGGACATGAGATGGGTAAACTTCACCTGAGCTTTATTACCTGAGAACGGGGGCTCTTCAAAGCATCTTCTTCAAAGCTTATAAACTCAGGGCTATTTTCTCAGAGGGAAGTTTGTCCCTGAATGGCAGAATTCCCAGTGCTTTAACTCAGACCAGTCATGTTGTCCTGAGTTCATCCTACACTTCTAAACCTGTTTAACAACTGTGCTAATGGTGGCACAAACCATGAAAACACTTGGCACTTCCATTACCAGGTGAGATGACCATCCTGAAGATGTGTCACCTCCCCAGGTTCTGCAGCACCATGAAGATTTATAGTTAGATGCAGCCCTCCTAAACTTCCCAAGTTTTTGTTCATTTTCCAGAGAATATACAGAGAAACATCACTGCAAATGACACACAAAGCCTCCTTAATGTTATCTTACTCGACCCTGAACAACTTCCTGAAGTAAAAGGGCCAGTCTGCCTGCCTGGCACTTGTCCATGTAAGATAAGCAAGTAATTGCCCTTGTAGAACAGATGTGTTATTTTCTAGAAGCGCTGAGGTTACAACAGAAGTCCAATGTTCTCGGAGGAAAGGAAACTCACAGTACCCACTCCAGATTGTCGGCTATCAGGCTCGGCAGCCGCCAGCTCGGAATCCTGAGCAGTAAGAATGCCACATGATAGGGCTGTTTGGGAGGAGGCAGTAATCACACACCAGCAATTAAACAGGTGTGCTATCACTTGTTACAGCGCCACACAAGAACACACATTCGATCCAGCCGGACTTCCGCCAGGGCAGAAAAATTATATGCTTAAAAAAAATATTTGAAGTTTCCTATGACAGCTCCCTAACCTTCCCACCAAACACAACCACCAGAAGTCATTTCCTCAAATCTAATCCATGCTGTAATTGGAGCCCACAGTTCTGCTCCATTCACTTCAAGCAGGAATCCTGACCTCAGCTGATAAACACTCAGCAGCAATTACACCACATGCTGATCATCTCCATTCTGGCTTCACAGATTTTGTTTCCCAGGCCTTTCAAAGCCTCCCCTTTCCCCTTAATGTTTCAGTTTCCAACTATTTGCAAAAAAAATTTTATTATCTGAAAGATATTCTGTAAGAGATTGTGCCAGCACGGCTGGTATTCACAAAGACAGTACATTTAAGTATCTTGTCTGAGTAGGCAAGGATTCACCATCTAGTGGATCGCCATCAATTTTCTTATATATGGATCCCTCAGCAACTGCAACTGAAAAAGCAACTTTGTTATAAGTCACTGTTTCTGCCCTGCAGCACTTACCTCTGATCCAAGCCACACCACTTCTGGAGCGGTTCCCACACAGTGCATCAGCCACCCGAGACCACAGATTCTGCCACACTTAAGGCCCAAAAGGTGTGTCCCCAGAACAAGCACATTTGGCACGTGGAAGTAATTCTGACAAGCATGTGCAGGTCTAGTCTTAGTCACCAGCAGTCTTTCAAGAAAGAAGCCACACTTGCAGCCAAAGTCAGGTCTCTTTATTGACTTATTCATACATTCAAATGCTTTACATTCACACAGACACCAAAATTACGGCTGTAGTTTCCGCATCCATTTTCCAGACTTCAAAAACTTACCTGCAGCTTCTGCAGCACAGGCACGCTCCTTGCAACATCCCTTCTAACACACTTCGAGAACAGAGGAGCCACCCCCGAAGGTGCAGCACAGCCACTCAACTCCCAAAACCATTATTGTAATAGCTTAAGGCTTAGTGAGAGCCCAAACAGTGGAGCAGCACATCCCCAAAAGCAGCACAAGACGAGATCCTAACCGTATTTGTCCGTATAGAAGCAGTCAAGCCTAATTTCAGGCACAGTAAGCTGGGTTCCAGCCCCTCTTCATCAAGATCAGATGGACTGCAGCAGCTCTCATTAAAGCTCCAAAATTTTAACTTTGTTTAAAAATCGAGGTTAAGACCTAGCCTAAAATTAGCTTTTGCTAGCTCTACTTGACAACCAGAAATATTACTGCTCCCAAAAGGCATCAATTCCAGACGATTAAACACATCCACCCTACCCTAAGCAAAAATTAACAGATTTAGTCACAGCTACTCCTAGAATTCACTTGTGGAATCTAGCCCCATCTTCTTCTGTCATCATAACTCAAGAGGGTTTCTCCCCTGTAAAAACAAGTTTGAGGCAGTTTAATATTGCTACTGGAAACACAAACAAGACAGCAATCATCACCGAACAGCAGGACGCTCTCCTAGGAGTTGTAAAACTGCTCTGAAACAAAGCTGTTGGAATCAACTTCCAATCTCCCTCGCTCCTGTGGCTGCAGAGTTCTCTTGGTACTCACATGCTTATGGAAAAAGACTTGCACAGGATAACCCTGAGAAATCTGTGCATTCGGATGCTTCTACTTTGGCAGGCAAAAGTACTGGCAATGTGCTTTTTATGCTAGGAATAGTGCATTATGTTTTCTAATGTCTCTACATCCAAACCTAATTCCTCCTAGTCACACTAATGTGCTTGGCTATACTTTTCTGTCCCGAAAACACATAAAAAATGAAGCATGCCTTAAAATAAAACACTAAGCCGATACCTTGATTTCAAAGGACAAATCAAAGTAGAGTAATCGCTAAACATAAATTATCAAATCTGTATTATTCCTGCCCCAAATCTCACCTCTGAAGAGCTTATTGGTAACACACAGCCAGTCACATACTTTTTGGGAAGAGGATCTTCAAGAAATACATCACCATACTTTCAGCTTCTGCGCTCCTGTGGAATTTAAAAAAAAAAAAGTTTAAAAACTGGGCTGTAATAGCTTACTATGGGGGAAAAAAGGGAGAAACCTGAAAAAGCAATCAACCAAAAGACAGCCCAAAAAAGGGGGAGACGGCTAACCCCACAGCAGACTCGGTTTGTTACTTGCCACAGTCAACGACTCATACCCACAACAGGGTAAAAGTTTTGCCAATTAGCAAGGCCCTGCTCTTCCATGCCTAGGAAGGGAGTCAGCCACAGACGGCAGCTCCCATGGAGTCATGGATCCCTGCTCCCCACTCCGCCGCCAC
>VZTA01001315.1:67567-121969 GCA_013398855.1 Mohoua ochrocephala
CGGAGCCCCATCCGCACACGACCGACCCCCCACGCGCCGGCGGCGGGAACTGGGCACTGCCGGCCCCCCGGGCGGGGCTTCAGGCGCTGGGCGGGGCCACGGCGCGCACGCGCAGAGCTCGGCCACAAGGGGAAGGCGCGGACGGGAAACGGGATCGATCCCTCCCCCTTTTGATTCCCGCGCCTTCCCGAAGGCACCGAGTAGCGTCCCCGGGGGCAAACGGGTTAAGGCACTCTCCAAAACAGAGACCTGCAGCTGATCGAGACAGCGGTGCTGCTTTCTCTGTGTAGATACACGTGTGTATGCTTGGTTCGATTCTAGAATGGGCCTTAAATGCTGCAGCAATACTGCTTGTTATTTGAAAACCAAGGACTAAAAGAAGAAGAGGTCGTGAAAGATGTGCTACAAAAATGAAGGCATCCCTCTAGGTGGACACAGGTCATTTTCCTTTTCCAGTCCATGTAAGCAACTGCATGCTGGCCTAATGTCCACACCTTCATTTTTAGTTAGAACGGGATAGAACAGAACAGAATATTCCATTTGGGAATATTCTATTCCTATAAAGATCATCAGTCCAAATGCCCAACCACCTCAGGGCCGACCAGAAGTTAAAGCCTGTTATTAAAGGCATTTTCCAAATGATTTTTAAACACTGTCAGGCCTGGAGCATCAACCACCTCTCCAGGGAGCCTGTTCCGGTGTCTGAACACCTTCGCATAAAGAAATGGTTCCTCATGTCAGCTCTAACTCTCCCCTAATTACTATACACCTCAGCAGCTTATTTAACTAATATTAGCCATCCTCAGTCCAGGGCAGGCTCAAGCTTAATGTATGTTTTTTAGATGATCACCCTACCCTTTGTCTGAATTCCTCCTCCATTCAGGCTGCCCTAGCCCTTGGTTCCAGCTGTTGATTACTTTCCTGCTCCTGGGATTTGCCCTTTGCTGACTGTTGTGCCTTCTCCATCCATATCGCCCTGAGAGACAAAAAAAAATAAAGTGCCTTTTGCTTTTGAGCTCTGGGAATTTGTGGACTGGAAGAACTGAAAAGAAACACTATACGAAAGTGGATAAATCAAAGACAGAGGCCAAGAAGGTATCATTTGTAGCAAGGATCTTTCCCCTTTTCTTACTACCTGTTATTGCTTTACTGTTTCGTTAAGAGATTATAGAAATGGGTATTATACAAGAAGTTTAGACTTCTTAAGTTGCATCATTTCTCTGTAACGAATGCAGTATTTTGTTAATGCAGGTTTCCTATTTCCCACACTCCTAAGCAGCTTTTGCCCAGTTAGATAAGTACGTTTTCCTATTCTGTTCTGAGTTTGTTGATAACAGTGAATTCTCCTTCGGACATTCGTACCATCTTCAGAGGCTTCTCCAAAGAAAGCTTTTCTCATGGCTGTGTAGGCTGATGCATTGGCACAACTACTGAATCCCCAAGGCAAATGATTTGAATAAATTTTCCTTGTTATCTTAAAAATAGCAAACTCTGGAGATATTTCTCCAGTGCATTAGCAAGCGCTGGCACAAGAAATAAAAAGTAAGCAGGAAGCAAAAGGAGTAAAACAAGCAGCTGCATAAAGCAGCAATATTCACTCACAGCAAGAGTAAGCAGTATTTTTCATTTCTGAAAACATTTCATGCTGCTCCTGTGCTGCTGGATTGTGTTGTAGCTCAGAGTCAAGCTGCAATACCTGCTAACCAGCCTGGAAAAGGACAACTCCTGTGAACATGAAAGTCACTTCCACACGGCGCTACATTTTCTTACCAGAGTTTATTGTTGCACTTCAAATACCATGCCACTATCAGAATAATATCTATTTTTTATTTAAAAAAACTCTGAGAAAAATGTTTCCAGCAATTTTCATTCAATGTGAATGACAAGAGTATTACATCTATAAACATTGAAATATCTATTTAATTTCTTCCTGAGGAAGTTTCACATTTTTAAGCAATGAAAAAGGATATTCTGTACAAGATAGTCTGCAAATCATTCAAACTAATTCTTTCTGCACAAGTAAACTGGGAAAATGTCACAGTATTCTCAGGAATGTTAGCTCAAATAATTCGGTGATTTCAGATCAGGCTCTGTGTTCACACCCCCAAATGGTCAATATCTGCTAAGAACCACACATTGTTCTTTAATGGCACCGATGTCTGCAGAAAGCAAATTTCAGAGTCATGTTCATGAAAATGAAGATGAAACTCACAAAACCGAGCAGTTGATAAAGAAATTGCTTGTGCAGTTACCTACCAGGAGAACAGAAACGATGGCTGCGTTACCAGCCACAATAAAACATCTGACTTGGACTAGCAAACAGAGATTCATTGTAACCACTCCAGATTTTTAAGAGTACTAATACTGATAGTCTGTTTCTGGCAATCAGACGCTGCAGGTAAGCTGTGAATAGAAGAGGTTACACTTGGTCAGGTAACTGGTGTGGTATGACCCGGTTACTCAGCTGCACTCATGCGCATCCCCTGACGCACACCCAGCTGCTGTCTGCATGCTGTGCTCAGCCTCCTCCTCCTTCACCAAGCTGGCTGCACGTTAAAAGTGCTTCTTAAGGGCTCCTGTTAAATGTAAGAACACATTTAAATAGAATAGATCTGGAATAAAACCCCCGTGGCTTCGTACCATCCTTTTACAAACAAGTAATAATCCACCCAAGGCCATGCATGTGGAGGATTTATTGTCCCAGTGCCTCACGGTGACCACAGATGGGCTGTAAAATTCCCCAGGGGACAATGTGACCAATGTCACCCCTCTGTCCTTGACTGCCCACTCATTCTCATTCTCTCAGGGCTTTGCTTTCCCAGGGAGAGACGACAGAGAGGGAACTCTTTAAAACAAAGAACGAACTAGGAATGTGGCTGAAGGCCATTCCTCCTGCATGTAGGAGGCTCTCGATCTGTGTTCTCACCCTGAAAACACCAGGCACTTGATAGTGCCCAAGGTTTTTCCCATTTTCCTTTATTTTATAATGCTGTTACACTCAAGAGCACGGAGGAACTGAGGCAGCGCTGCACAACGGGAGCTTTGTGCAATCCCTGCATTTTTAAAACGTTTGAGTGATGTTACCCCAGGTTGTGTCAAGTAAAATCAATCACGACAGGATGAAAACCCCAGGTACTCTCTCCAGTTATTCAATTTGGCCGTAACAAATCTATATGGATGCTTGCAGGATGCAGGAGCTGTCCATAGCATGCAGAGTATTTGCTTTTACAGATGTTCAGAATCCAGAGTGTTTCTTTTATCAAATAAGAAGTACTTTAAGACAAGTCAGCTTTTGAGACAAATCCATATGACTGAATATTTAAAGTGAAATGAAATTCTCATTCTAATAAATAATAGAGATGTTCATCTTAAAAAATGTCTAGTCTAGTAGGTCCTCATCCTTAATCATGCATATTCCCTTAGCAAAAATGTGCTGCGTAAAGAATATTGTTATATACAGCAAATTGGTCTAGATTTTTTTCTTTACAGGCCTATCAAAACCACGTATTACATAGACAAAATCAATAAATAATAAAGATCACCAGTTAGAGGTACAGTAAGGATCTCAACATCTGTTTTCTGTTTAGGCAGTAACAGACTGGTTTCCGTTCCATTACCTTGAAAGTTAAATTGTATGACTACATAAATGTCGTAAAACAGCACTGAGACAACAGGAAGTTTTTCCACCATTTGATGCATGTTTTAAGTATTCACCCTGAAACAAATGATGAAAACATTACAGAGCTACTGTATAAAGCCTTGCACTTAGCACTGGAGTTCTCTTTTGTTTTCGCTAACCCTTCATGCCTTTAGAAACACTCAGAGCCAAAGTTCGGTGAGGAGCATTAAGGCCACGCTTAGCTGAAGGTTCCAACGATCTTCTTCCTCAACTTCTAAGCACTATTGATTAGACTTTATCTCCCATCTAATCTGATGCGTTGAGAGATGTATTGTTGAGAACTATCCCATAAACATCTGCCTGCAAGGGCGGATATTTGTGTTTTCCCATGATTCGAGTATAATTTTGTACCGTGACTACAAACTGTGTTTAGGTTTTTTCCCCTCTAAAGCTTATTCCTAATATTTAATACCAAACATGTTTAACGTATCTGGAAACAGAACCGGTATTTTCATCTGGAAATCTGGTAATTTTTGCAGCTGACATAATCTGAAAGTTGCAGAAAGTTGCTACAATTTTGATGAGATTGAGGGGGAAAAAAGCATAGGTTAAAGGCAAATAAATTAAGGAAAAAATAGTGGTGCAAATTAAGGCAACAAAGATAAAGATCTTTTTCTGCTTTTTACGAGTTTTTCATTTATTTCAGTGGAGTCACTCCTAACTCACAGAAATGTAAGCCCACAGTGCAGTGACCCAATCTGGCTGCTCACAGAACCAGGAGCGAAAGCCTCTTCCTTGCCCGGCTCCAGTTTGGGTCACGGTTGTTGAAGTCTAATACTGCAACTTGTGTGCTTCACACATCCAATTAAATTCCTGCTCAGAGAATTCACATCTCAGTCAGCACAAAATCAGACGTACTAATTACAGACAAAGGTCCTTCCCACACCGTAATGGTTTGCTGTTACAAACATTATAGGATATAATGTTATAGGACATAATCATAGGTTCTGTTTGGCTTGTTCGTGGTTCTCTTTCCACACCTGTGGGTTCCAGATGCCGCAGGGTGCGTTTGTTGCCGTGCACAGCTAAATGACACATGATAACTGTACTGCTCCCCTGTGTTTGCACACACTTTGGGCATGAGCAAGCTGATTCCAAAGGCAGAAGTACTCTGGGCATTTTGTGCTACATTAAGTTATCTTATCCTATGTAACACAATAATCAAATCCTAAGAAAAACCGTCAAGTGGTCCAACAAAGGGCTACAAAACCTACATGAGACACGATACTTTAAAACCGATATATAAAAATGTGAATATTTACCGTGAAATTGGACAGGTCATGTATCTCTGACGCTTATACCAGTTGTAAATAACTTCCACATATGTGCACAGTAGTCCACAAGTCCACAGGCCCAGAAATGTTTATGAGAAAGATTTGGCCCACCAGAGCTCTAAGAAACACATGTATTTTTACACTCCACATGCCAGCATATGGAAATAATTTCTATCCTTTACACTTTTTTGAAGAGGTATATCTTACAAGACCTTCTGGTAGCTGCTGGAAAGTCCAGGTATGACGACTGAAATGCGGAAGGGAGATTTCGAAAAGCTCTTTTCCAATGCTATCTCACTTTCTGTAGCTCCTGTCTCAGCCACGATGGCAGGGGTTGTCCCAGTTTGTGGAGGAGTTTCGACAGTTCCACATTGTGATCTCTGTAGTAGCTTGACAGGAAGGCCCTGCACTGATGGATACAAAAGGAGGGGGTTTTATTTGATAAAATGCTGTACTGCAGTTGCTGTGAATTCGAGGTTTCAAAGTTGGTTTGACCTGTGTGAAAACTTTACTTCCTCTTATGCAATTTATACTGTTTTATGCTATCTACCGCATGCAAGGAGCTGAACTCTAAAAGGCAATTGCAAGGGAAACAAAGGCTGTCCAAAATGAACACTGAAGTCAAAGCACAATACGATTCTACTCTTAGACAGTCTTGTAAATTTAGAATCACACTGAAGGTGATGCAGATACTTTTACTGCAGTGTGATTGAAATAACAGCTTCTAAAGTATCTTGTATGTAGACATGTATCAGTTAGCAACCCCCATTTTCAGAAGTGTTTAGAGTTGAAAAAGACAAGAGTTTGCACAAACACTGTCTTGCCTTATGTCTGACCAAAATGCTTCTCACCCAATGATTTTTTATCAGTATGACTCTACTGATGTGAAGTTATTTATAATTTAAGTACTGTGAGAAAAAAATCCCAGCTTTAATTCTTACTGCTCTTCAAACTGTAAGTTTTTATTTGCATTTTAGTCAGGCTAAATGAAATGGCAATGCAAGACAGATTCAACATACAAGTTACAGCTAGAATAGGAGACTGAACTGCCCTTGGGTACAGGCTGCAGCATTTGATCCGATGGAAATTCCCTCATCTGGGCATTTGTCTGGGGAAGGTATTTATAAAATTCATAGAAACAGAACCTAACTTCTCTTAAAACTGGATTATAGGAGTGCCTGCATTACTTGTCACAGTCTAACTAGACTCAAAGGCGAGGGACCACACAAATACACCCATCTGACCACGACGGAGAAGAAACCTGCACCGTGGAACCTCTGCTGCTTACGTCCATAAGGTAAAGGGGACAGGGCTTCAGGAGCAGCAAGTTTACTTTTCTAAGGGGTGCCAAGTTTTAGAATTCGTGGGGGTTTTTTATTGCTGTTGTTTTTTAATGACCTAATCTTCACATTTGAAATAAAGAACTGAACGTCTATGCAGCCCACAGCTATCTTCAACATTTCCTTTGTAGGGAAAGGCAGCCAAATAATTAACACCTACTTAATTTTGTCTTCTCTCCCTTCTCATGATTTTGCCTCTGTCACGTCCCGTATGTGCCAACCGAATCCCCGTACAATGCCAACGAGCATAATGGTTTACCTCAGAATCCATAGGAGGGTATTTTCTGCCTTTGCTCTTTCCAAGACACTTGGTTTTTCCTTCTTCCAAGAGCTGACACCAGAATCCTTTATGGGAATCGAACCTGAAACAAACATTGTGCGGTGTAAAATTTGTGCGTAACCAAACCTAGGAGTCAGAATCCAAAGGAGTGGCTGTTACATTCCTGACTGATATAGCTGAATCTGTTTTTCAGCTAATGCCAGAAATAAAGAGAAATTAATTCTATTTGCTTTCTGTTTATGCATTCCATGTTCCACTTACAGAAGTAAAATTCCTTTTGATCCATTCAAAATTCATATGCAACTCTCACAAAGCAGCACTTTGTCAGAGCTCTACTTCTGGAACAGCCAAGTGGTTCAGTGAATGATTCATGGAAAATCTAACCCCAAATTGTGTTCTGAACAATTCACTCTACTGCCAGCTCAAAGAGCTGTGAGGGGCTTTCTTCGGCAGGGAGCTGACTTACAGACCAGCTGGTATTTTAGGAATGTAGGAACATGTGAAAATGATGAACTAATTAACTCACGTTAGGGCTTCAGAGTAATTGTAATGAGGAGAGACTCCCAGAAACTTCTGCACTTCATCCATTACGGTAGATGGGTCAGTTCTCAGCTGCTGTCCATCAATAATTAGCAACTACAACAGAGAAAATAAATGCAGGTTTAATTCGAAATTCATTATTTCCGCCTTGCAACTGAAACGTCCACCTCTGTCAAACTCCTTCATTACACAGAGAGTACTGCCCCAGGAAACAATAATGGGCCCAGCCTTAATTGTCATCATCATTAATGACCTGGGAGGAGAGTAAATAGCATCTTAATTAAATCTGAAATTATATTGCATTGGAAGCTGCTGTGACAACAGAGAAATGGCAGTGAAGGATCTAGAAAGGTAAGAAATACTGGCAGGAAATTGAGAGATTGGTTCAGCCAAGAAAAAATTGTGTTAATGGCTACTACTTTTCTAGATAAAACGTAAGGCTACCAGGGCTGGTTCTTCACTCTCACAGTGGGACGTAAAATCTGGCAAAAATCTGCACGACAATGCATATTATTCAATATTCACGGGTAACTGGTGGAGAAAAGCTAATGAAAACATAATGAGGAGCGTTTCATACCAGAGTCAGGATATGGCAGCATTGTGTGTCTCATGAAGAGAGATACAAGGCTGGCTGAAAAGAGAGTGTGTGGAGAATACCACCAGCTAGAGGCACCAGAGCTTCCTTGACACGCTCTGGGAAAACAGAAGGTGCAGACTCCAGCCAACTTGTCTCAGCTACAGAGTCCTGGATAAACAGAAGGTTGGGATCGCAGCCAACCTCCCTCTAACTGTTGGATGGGGAGCAGTGCCAGACACGCTGCCAATGTCACAAAATTCCATTCCAGAAATAAATCTCCCAAGGAGATACTGATCATGTGATATTGTCTGGCTGGTCTGGTGTTATCACATGATGTTCAGGGCTTAGGATGTGCATCTTTTGAGGCTTGATCTTCCACGAGGCCAGAAGGAGGTTAACGATTTGTAGGATATCCCTGAGATCACATTCAGTAGGCAAGACTTTTACAAAGATAAACTTTTAGGACAGGATAGATAGACAGATAGACAGATAGATAGATAGATAGACAGACAGATAGATAGATGATAGATAGATAGATAGATGATAGATAGAGAGAGAGAGAGATAGATAGATAGATATAGGATGAGGATGTCAAAAGTCTTACTCACCTGGTAAGGTGGGAAGTAAGAGAGCCATCTTTCAATGTGGGTAGCATACCATCCAGGGGCCAGGCATCTCTTCTGGAGAGCTCTGAGCTCAGAGGGGGCTCGAGGGCCAGCTGTGATCACCTGATAGAAGCTGAACTTCAGAGCTGCGGGGTCCTCGTGGGATCGCTGATGCTGTGAAAGAAGTGACACTGCTGCAACTTTACAGACTACAAAAGCTGGGAGAACAAGGCCAACTGGTTGCTGCTACTGACAAAAATTTCTTAACCTATCTTGTATTTTGAGCAGGAACCAGGTAACTGTGTCTATATACTGATTTCTGTATGTGCTGATTACATAAATTAATGGACTAAGTAACCGTTTTTTACATTACAGGTAGATTTGAAAAAGTGGTTTCTGGTATTTTAACCCTTGAAATATTTTCAAGTTTAAATTACAGATCTCAGCCCAAGGGTGATCACATATGGTCACTGACTGATGAATGAAAAAGCTGGTGCTATGCAACCCTTTTATACAGATGTATCCTCAGAGGATCTACAGAGAGGACTCAAGGCAGAAACCTGGACTGGTGCCTGCCCACGTTCTCCCAAGTGCATACCTGGTACCAGGAATAGGCGCGGTCGGACGGGTCGATGAGGATGGTGATGATCTTGGCCTTGGGGATGAGGGAAGCAGCTCTCTTGGGAGCTTCCTCAGAATGGAAATAGTTGGCACTTTTCTCAAAGAGGAAGTCAGTGGTGACATTAGAAGGAGTGGGGAAGAAATCCATGTACCTGGGAAAGCAACATCATCCTCAGAACTACTTAAAACCCCACAAAGGCTGATAAATCTGTTAAGCATATTTTATTCCAGAATACTCAATTACAATAAAAGTCTAATTGCAGGGAAAAAAAAAAAGCAAACCAAGTTATACATTATACCTCTCACTACACGTAACTAGACATTGCAGCTATTTTTTTTAACTGGCTAAAAATGTTACAGTATTTACGTATCTTAAAATTAGCAAGTTCTCACTTTTCAGTCAGAACAAACTGCTGAAGCCTAAAGCAGAAATTGAGTTTTCCAAATCTGGCCTTTTGCTGACACCAACTGATGTGCAATACTCTAAGAAAAAGCTACTTAGTATCAGAATTGCTTTCACTGAGAAGAGTAAGAGGCTGTTTATGTGGGGAAGATGCACCGAAACAATCCCCCACACCTTCATCAGGTAAAAGGTTTCTAAGCAGTGACAGAATTCACTTATTTTTCCGTGAGTCACGTTTTTGGGGAAAATTGGGCTGTAGTTGTTTTAGAGTTTTTTGTGAGCTTTCCTCATCTGTTACGAAGTTGTAGTTAAATTCCTGCAATTGCTTTGTCATATAAGGACTTTTTTATCCCTGGCCCTCAGACTACTTCTTCTTATTGCTGGGGAAAACAATAAATGGGAAATTCTGGCCCTCTTTTCAGTTAACCTGTGTTGAGAAAATAAATGTTATTTAAAACAGCCTCTTCTGAAGACCACGCTTAAGGACTGAGATTTCTTCCAGTGCTTAGACTTTGTTCTATTCCTACAAGTGAGCTACTTCTAAACCAAATGACGTGCTCTTGTTGGTTTTGAAATTGTAACCATTGAAGTCAATGGACTTTTATTTCCCAGAAGGATTAAGGCTAATTTGATGAGAATGATGAAGTTGTACCCATTTTTTACTCACAAAATTATTAGAAGCTAATGACTCAGCCTGACTGTGTGGCCTCAGAATGCTTTACCAGGAAAGGAGAAGGCCAGCTTTGGGAGAGGCAACAGGCACTAGGGGCAAATCTGCTCTAGATCACGTGTGGAGTTATTATGCTGTTGTACTGAAGGCCTGGAAGTAGAATGATAAATACAAGGCAATGAGGACTACGAGCCTTTAACATCAAATATGGCACTACACTGATTTTGGACAACAAAAGTGAATTGATTCTTTAGGTAACACGGAAAATTCGAAAAAAGTAGAAGTTGATGTGCTATCAGTGAAAAATGGAAAGAGATTGGACTAGGTGTGACACCAAGAGGTTCCAAAGTTTAGGGTCAGCATTTCTGCTGGACATGGACTGCAGAAGTCTTGCTCAGTCCTTTATCCATGAGAATTATTAAATTCAGTAAGGGCAAAGCTGAGAAGGTTTTAGAGAAACGTGTCCAAGAAACCTGTAGCAAAGCTTACATAAAGAAATGCAGGACTGGTCTATTTAGACTTCTCCATTTCAACAACAGCAAGATCAGTTCCCACCTTATTATTCTGCCATGTCTATTGGAAGACTACAGTTTACATCTATACCGCTTTCAAAATGGCAATACTGAGGTTCTGAGGGCTAAAAGAACCCTTTTCTGCTTCTGTAGGTGGCCTTGCTCTCAATCCAAGCTCTGACAAAGACTAAGTCAGAGTCAGCTCAGGGATGAAGTCCTATCTCCACAACCATAAACAAAACTGAACTGTTATTTGTGATTCTTGCAGGAATCCCAGGCAATTAATGGACTAATGAGGAGAGCCCTTGTATCTAATTACAAAGTGGTAAACTCATTACAAGCCAGCATTGAAATACACTACCAGACCAGGTGGTCTGAGAGATCTGTCTGGCAGAACACAAATCTAAGAATTAGGCAACCACACCAACAGGGAGTTCTGAGGATCCAAGACTTAACTGTGGGAGCCTGGCAGGGATGGTGGGGCACATCGTGGGTGCTGTAGTGAGAACCTGTCAAAGGGATGTGCCTGGTCTAGACAGGCTGACCACTGTGAGCTTTATGCACCAGTGCCACGTTAAGATGAAGGTAATCTGGCATGTGTGTGGCAGCCAAACTGTACCTGCACCTTAGGGAAGTAGATAAGGCAGGAGGAAAGAGAGAAGCAGCACAGTCGTTTTCCAGCAACATGAAAACATTGATTTTGTGGAAGAACGGGCTCGCTGTACTTAGGCTGCTCCATCAGCGTGGAGCTGCTGTGCCTCGCCCGCACGTCCTCCTCAGTGATCAAACGCCTCAGCAGCAATTTCCCACTCCCAGCCATTCATCCAGCACCTCTCCACTGGCACCACTGGCTGACTCACCACCCTTCCCAGTGAGAATGTGCCGCAGCAATTACAACTCTGGGAAAATGAGTGACGTGCAAACAAATTGCATCTGATGTGTCTGCACTGAGACCACAGAACAGCGTTCACCCTGTTAATTTTATGGATGAATACAAAGTCAAAGGCAATAAAAGTATTTTCCCTTAAACTGGGGGCAAAATAAAGAAACAAGACAAGAAATCAATAATCCTTCACTGGTGCTCCCCAGCCACCACAGCGTGTCACCAGCTTTCATGCTGCAGTGCTTTACAGTGCAGCACTTTGTGAAAGCGGAGGAATGAGGAGTGACCTTCGAGGGCAGCTGTGCCTGGTGACTCCCAGGGAGCCACAGGGAACACGGCAGCAGGGACACAGGCTCTGTCTCAGCACCACTTACTGACCCACAGAGACACGTTCTCCTAATTACTCCATCTTTAAAGAACATTTTGAGAGGCTTTCCCTGCCCCCCCCTTACATTATTATTATTGCTACATCCTGTTTAAAGGAAAAAATGCCTCTCCCTGATAGTATCTTTTTCTCTTAGGAAATAAGATTTCCAGCAGGAACAGAACTTTTGTGTCCATATATCCAACTAACAACCGTTACTGTCTCACCTTCAAAGGCACGTGTAACGAGACATACATACTTTGTTACTGTTCTGCACATATTAATATCTGGATATTGACAAGAAAGCCTCACAAAAGTTAGTGCATTTAAGATATTCTGTAGTAAGATCGTTATTCACTCGCATTTATTTCTCATTTCAGAAGGACACCGAAGGTTATTTCTTATCTCGCTTTATATATGCACAGTTACCATTACCAACAGTAATGTCATTTTTCTATTGTTCACAATATATAAACTTTTATATTTATACTAATAACCCATCTTACCAATCAATCCCCCTGTGGTAGTTATTTCTATTAAAGAACTGTACCTCCTCAAAGGTTTTTGGGCTGGGGGAGTTACTAATGATTGAAGGATGCATGATCAGGAACAAATACAAGGCTGTAGTACCTGCAAATGGGATAAAAGTCCAAGATTTAAAACAAAAATACACATACACACATTTCTGGCAGGATCATAGTCGCAGATGGGACTAAATCAGCTTTATTCCATTTCATTTCACTGAAGGGATGTTGATTTATGTCACCTAAGATCCTGTGCTTTCCGAGCTTTTAGAATTAGGACATTTAAAGACCTGTAAATAGTTAATACAGACACTGGAGTGCCAGTGTTGAAATCCGTTTTTCCTCCTTAAAATAGCTGTGTTTTAAAAATAATGATTTGTGTATGCGAGACTGTCACAAAAATAATTAAAAAATCTTGCATTCAGTAGCTATTGAGGATTGGTGAAGATGAAAGGAAGCTTACATGCCATTTTCTGATTACACAGAAGAAAAATAACCATTAAGTCAATTTATAAACTACTGCAATCTTGTAATTAAAACAGTCCATTAGGAACTTTTTGGCTTGAAAAAAAGCCCAAGAAATAACAAGATTGTATAAACAAGACACATGCAAGACAAGAACTTGCAATTCAGAATCCAATCCGTTTGAAAGATGTCTCTGTCCTGTCCTTTCCTTTTTCCACTTTGACAAGAGCTTGTCTATCTTGTTCATCTCTTTATCAAAGTTTACTGATTTTGACGTAAAGCCCCAAAAAATCTGACACACACACGTGAACCCTGCATTTTCAGTGCGTACTGACTGCTGCTCTAAGTTACATCATTAAGCTATACTTGCATGGTATTTGAAAATTAAAAAATGCTGTTAGATGATCAAGATCTCTACACTGCAGCCTAAGCCAACAGTGATTAATTGTTTTACTTCTTTGAACTTACACACAGCCTATCTTGTTGGAATACAAGAAAATCTCACCAGTTTTCTGGGGTCCTACAACCAAGAATTTTGGTAACCGATCACAGGTTTTTTCCTTAGACCAGATATCTCTGTGCCGTTTGTCATCACAGGGGTTCTAGAACAGAGAAGAAAACTCAGAAGTTCATTGGCAATCACATTGGATGAGGTTCTTAAATTACCTTTCCATATAAATTACCTATTTTTCACCCACGTACAAATATTCTTACCAGAAGTTGTTTTTCCTTATGACTGAAAACTAAGCTGTGCATTCCAGAACTATTCCAGTGATTCAGAATGGTATTTCCAATGTAACCAGGTCAGAACCTGATTCTCTTGAGTGTTTGCAATTTATTTTAAGGAGAAGGATGCTGAAGAAAAATATTGTACACATATATAGTTGCCCCATTCCTGTAACAGCTATTTTTAAACTAAAAGAGTAAATTAATTATGATTTAAGGCTTTCTAGTCACAAATTCATATTCTGATCCTCCCATTGAAACCAGTACCTAATATTAATCTTTGGGGGTTTTGCTGCTTTACAATTGAATCAGTTTAAATTTATTTTGGAAATGCTACTCACAAACAGTTTTTGACACTGTTGTTTGGCAATATTACACTGAGATGAAGGGAATTATCTCCATGTACCCCTTTTAGGCTTAAAAATATACACCTGTCCTCAAAATCATACTCATTATGGACAAAATACACCACATACAGTTATGTCTTAGTCACTGTAACTTACAAATGTCTTTTCTAAGTAATTCTAATTTTTCAAGTAGTGTGGCTACAGGCTAATTTCCATTTTTAAAATCATCCTCTCTTAGTATTATGCAAAATCCTTGACATTTTTCCCTCTAGTTCAATGTTTTATTCAAAACCGGCATGAATTTCAAGATGCATATTTAAGTACAAATTTGCAATCTCAGCCTCTAAGTTGGCAATTCAATATCCAAGGCTGGAAAACATTTGAGTAAGCAAGCTTAAATACATTTTTATGTTTGATTTAGTAAAGTTTTCTCCTTGGAGTATTTCTACCAAGCCACCTTAAAAAGATTTTATTTGGGCTAATATTATCACTCAGGTACCTACGGCTTCTTGGCAAACTTCTTCCTTGGGCAGTTCCCAGCCTATTGTGAACTCTCTGATCTATCTCATCTACTTCCACTTGCCTAATTAGGGTATCCATGGTCTTAATGCTCTTTTCTCTTTTTGGATGCCCTCTTCTCCTTACACACTTGGAGAAAACCTCATTTCTTTAATTGCTAGAAGATGCATATAAATCTGCCTGTCAAATGCTTTATCCCTCTTAGTTCCAAAAGGAGAGGAGAAATAACACAACATGCACTTGCCTGCCTTTCCCCACATTTTTAAAGGCAAGTCACAAAAAACCCAAATTAAAGATCATTTTATTTACACATCTTAACGCATATTAATTTCACAGCCTTTTACAAGCGACAGGGAACACAATCACATCCTGAAGCTTCAGCTGGCTCTTTTATGGAACCAACTTAAAAATACAACTGCTTTTCTCTACAAGAAACTGAAACAAAGAATTTAAAAAAAACCACCAAGATAATTTTTTTCTCATCTCTTGCTCAGCCCTTCACCTGCCAGAGAGGGTCCTTCTGTTCAGGGAATAGCTCAAAATACTTGTGAGCCAGCTGGACCGGGGGAAGGGTTTGCAGTTTCAGGTTTGTCCAGGTATGAACGAAGTTGGCCAGATTCACAAAGGTGTACAAGCCCAGGCGGTCATTCCCGTAATTGGACAAGTGTGTCATGAAGATGCTGATCTGTGGGAGACAAAATGAAGAGCACACCTCGAGCCTTTGCATCGCTAGATGGCAGTGCAGCCCCAGGTAATATCAATCTCATTTGCATTTTGCTCTTACTGAGAGCAGCAAGCCTTGGATCACATTCACACAGCCCTTACCACCCTTGCCCCTCATTGAATTTCATCCTTCTGCTCAAGCCAACTCAACGCAATCAATGAGGAAAACGCTGGAACAGGTCCCATGAGCTCTGCGAGCAGCAGGATGTGCAATGCTACCCTGGGGTTGGGCACCACCGACATCATCCCTACGTGCATTTACTTCATAGGATACAGCCAAAACAGTGCCCACAGCTTTAAGAGGAATACAAATGCAATGTTAAAAACGGGCTTTCTGTTTTCATGGAAGCGTGAAGAACTCAGAGACTAAGGAAGCAGCTGAGCTCTATTGCTGTGACTTTCATCTCGTGGCCGCAGGTCTAAGTTTTACAGAGCAAGTAGTTCATCCCTTCTACGAAAGTATTCTGCAAGCACTGGCCTGACACACACAAGAGACCAAAAAAAATACCTGAAACCTCACTGTGTACTTTCAAGTAACTGTGCATAAAATATTCCGGAACAAAAAACCCTAAAAGTTGGGGTATTACCAGGCTGCTGGTATTTTACTCTCCCAATATCTTGCTATGAAAGGGATACCCAGACACACCCTCCCGCTCCAGCCCTTGCTCCAACAGCACTTCTACACTCCCAGTGGAAGCAATGCTTCTGTGAAGGTACCTCACAGGAAGGGCATTTTTGGATGCACCTAAACCGAGCTGGTGAGCAGAGCAGGAATACACAGACTGCAAGGATGGGCTCTCAGCGACTGAGGAAGGGCTGTAGACAGAACCCTCTGGTTTCTAAAATGATCCCTTTCCAAGGTAGTTTTTCACTGATGCAACAGTCTGCTCTTACACTGAAACCTGTGAACCCTCACCTCTCCACCAATGATTTCTTTCTTGAAGTTCTTGTTAAAGTAGAACTCTCCCAAGATAAACCCTCCAGACTAATTTCCATAAAAAAGTTAGAAACATGACTCTTTTTATAAATACATCTGCTAATGCCATGAATGAGCAATTTCTATTTAAAGTAAGACCTGATGTAAGCCACTTTAAAAAAAGAAAAGCTTATCATGGTCATAACTCTGAAATTAGTTCAGGAACTGAAGTTAATCTTTTGTAAAGGAATTCCAGTCCTCAGTTTAAAAAAAGAAAAAGAAAAGAATGAAAAACTGGTATTTACAGTAAAATTAGAAGATACACACTGCTAAATCACTAGGAGATTATCTTTCTTTGTGGGTAGGACTGAGATTGAAAACCCCTTCCCTTTAGGCACCAAATGTATAACCTTTTCAAGTCCTTTTTTATTTCAGTTCTCAAAGCAGGAACGGAGCAGCCACAGGACTACGTTGTTCTCACCAAAGACACAATCAGCAGGTTTCCATAAAAAAGGTTAACTCGCTTTCCTGACAGCCTCTTTCTTTCCTACATGTGGGCCGACCTCTGACATTTTTAATGTCAATTCACCTCCAGGTAACTCCTCACCTGCCAACAGCTACAGCACTGCCATGAAAGAAAAAGCAAGAGAAGTTGAAAAGATTGCTAGTTCAGGGAAAACATAATTATTCTTTCCCTGAAGACAATACCGCTGCAATTTTAAGAATGTCACTGCAGGCTGAGAAATTGACTGGACATATCATCATAAATAATTTCCAGCCTATAAAACTGTGTCAGTGAAGGGGAAAACTTATCAGAGTCCTAAGCTCCCATTTTAGTTATATTTTTTACGTCAAATACTTCATGGTTAATTATTTACAACATAAAGATGATCAAATGCTGACTGAAAACTTAAATGGCTGAGTCTTGTACAGAAATCCATACTCGGTCAACCAGATCCATGACCTAATACACGACTTTACATTCTAGAAAAGGTCTCTTCTACATGGCACCATAACCATCACAGCTTAGCTGAGAGGGATGGCAGAACACTCCCCCTTCCCTGTGCAGAAGGATGGGAACACATCAATCCCCTTCCAGCCGCAGGTGCTGCCATTTCACACCAGGACAAAACATAATGATGATTTTTTCCCTTCCATACTGGGTTTATGATGCTTTGATTTGCTCTATCGTACCACGTCCTGAGTCATTCAAACAAGTTCTAATTAACAAGAATAATTATTCTTTCTCTGCAACTAATAGCATGCTATGCTTCTGAAGATTTATTCTCTTGGAAGCACCAATCAGGAACTATAAAAGGAATCCTTTGTGGCCATCTCCCAAGGCTAGACCTAGTAAATAACACGATTTGTTCAATAATCTTCCACCTCTGGGAAATGCTGTAAAATGCAAACAGAGCTTCCTATATTTCTTCATTCTTCCTTCAAAAGGGAAGCAGTTGTGAACGGATTTATATTTACTCTAACAAGCATTTTAACCTCCCTTTCAGATAAAAAGAGCTTATTTGATTTTATTATTTCCAGCACTCTTTTCAAATAATTTCTTTCAGGCATCTCAGCATTTTCTTTATTTCAGTGCAGAAGGATCACCCTTTTTTAGCTGTTCCTCATAAACAAACCATCATCTTGGTTGCACTTCAATGCACACTCTCCCCGGGATTTAATATCCTTCACGAGGGAACTGAAATGGAGTGCAGGCAATTTTTAGAATGATGGTTTGGGACTAAATCTGGCCTCAGGGCAGCAGCTCCTTTCCTGCTCTCACACATTCTCGGATCAGAGCTGCAAAGGTGCTCTCCTGTGCTCTGCCTTCTCCTTCCAGCTTCTCCTCAGCATCTTCTCCTTCCCCAGAGTGAAAGGACAGAGATCTAAGTTATGTTTGCTCTCCTTTCTCAGTCCTGATTTTATTTGGGATTCTGACTGGCGCTGCAGAAGTGTAGGGAAATGAGAACAAGCGCTCAGGAGAAAGAGCTTTTATCTTTTTGACTGCTCATTCTGCGCTGCATATTTCCTTACTACAACATTTCCCAATTAGAGGCAAGAGCTTCTAGGTCAACAAACCGGAGCTGAGACCGAGAAGGAGCTGCTGCTATTAACTCATGTCTCAGGAAAAGATGAACCAGCATGATCTAATTTATGTATCAAGAACAGGGAGATGCTTGACAAACAGCTTACACAGAATGAAACAATGCAACAATTACCAAACTTCTAGTGATGGATGTTATGTTCGCCGGCTGGGTATTTAAAAAAATACTGATCACTACAAAATCAAGATTATTAGGATGCTGCACCTATTGAAATTATACACCAAGGACACTACTCAAACTGAGCTTCTGGATTCTTGGTAACAGCTGCTGTTTCCTGACAACACAGAGGTGCCTGCCTCCCAAAGGAATGATACTACCATGCCCAGGAGTGAGCAGCCCTTCTGAGGGCTCCTGGCTTCTTCCCCTGGAGTCAAGGGGTCTCTCTTAAGCCGCCAGGAGCAGAACCCAGAGCAGAGAGAAGACTCTCTTTTCAGAGGTCAGCTGTGGCAGCAAGGGGAGTGGAGGGAAGTCTGAGACTTGCAGGACACTGATGATCTTGAAGGGTTTAATTATTTTGGCATTTCAAATCTAGAAGAGTTGGTATAAGAAAGAAATTGGTAATAAACACTTATTACATACTGGGCACTTATTTTTTTACCATATATAGATCTATTGCAGGCAATTCCAACTTGAATGAATTCCTACTAATAAACCAGTCATCAAAGTACTTTAGTCACAAGCACTCTGTCACCCTCCCATCTGTGCAACAACATTAGAAGGCAGCATTGAGGCCTCCCAACTCAATGAAGTTACGCACAACCCTTCAAAATGAAGCTAAATTATGATTGACAATTAATTCTGTGCTCTCGGCTAGGCACTAGAAGCAGATGCTTTACCAATTTGGAATATTGCTGGTGTTTTAGCTACTGAGCACATGTTTACAGGCCACGAGAGTACATCCAACTCTCAGAACACCTATATTCCAATTAATTTGGCATTGTGCACACTCAGTTTGCAGTTCTGCTATTGGAACTATTGTTTCCGAGTTACTCGGAACAGTTTTGTTCCAGGTATTCAGAGACTCAGTAACAGCAGGTTTTGCTCCATTAGACCACCAAAGTGACAGAATGACAAATCAGAGCACAGTTTATATTGAATATGTATTTTCAATAGCTGAAAGACAGTCCTTTCAGACTTGGATGCTTGCAGAAAAGCTGGGTTCAATTCCACCACAGAGATTCCAGCTTGCAACTCCCTTTTTAGTCCTGAGGTCGTCCTGCTGCTTTCACAGCTGCCATGGACCTGGCCACTCGCAGACTGCCAATGAGTGGAGTTACATTTAGATAGTGGTGTCTCCACCATAAATAGGATGGAGCCAGGGAAGAGTTACGAGCTCAAACAAAATTATGTATTTGGTGTAGTTCGGAATTGTTGATCTGACAGTCAGGAACCCCAAGCTCATTTTCAGCTGCTGCTCATTCCCCTTGTGACTCAGCAGTGGTAGTACTGGCCAAAAGACTTGCTTGACTCTAAACCACTGGCACACAAAGCTTTCCGTTCAAGAATTTTAAGGATCATAGAACAGTAAAATTTTCTTATTGCCACAATTTCAACGCATTTCCTGCCCACTGTTACAAGGAATCAAATCTAAAGAGACAGCTATTCCTGTCTGTTCCACAGCCTTTCCACACTGCTTGTTCATTTAGGAATTTTTTTTGGTATTTTTTTCTATTCCACCCACAAAATACCAGACTCTGTCTGGCTTTTATGGAAGGCAAAGAACACTTGTGTTCTGCAGTCAGCCAAAATGCTTGGCAAGACTGACTTCCCTCCCTGCCCCAACTGATGGCAACTATTGCTGGAGTTATGGGCATGAGAGGACGGGGAAGAGATGAAACCAATGCCTTTCTCACCCATGAAGTGGGGCAAGCCTGTCGAGCTGAACCATCTTTCCTGCTTCTCACACTCAGTACAGTTAAACACGAGGTTGTGCCAAGCAAGATGGACAGAAAGGGAAGATCTGAGCCTGAATGCCTTTGGTTTTGTATTTTCTTCTGTAATGCCAGTTCAGGGTCACATTAAGATACAGCAGGTTCTGCTGAAGTGCATACAAATCCTCTCATTTTCAGTGCTAAAGGAGATAATTTCTCCCTTGCTGCAAGTCAATTAGCTTAATAACAGCTCTACTCACTGCAACTGGGGAGAGGTAAAAATTAGAAGAAAATAATACTTAGAACTGAACGCACACAAAGACTACAATTATTTTAAGATCAGACAAAGTGCCTAAAGCATTAACAGCCTTTCCTCTTCATCAGCACTGCTGTAACCATGTCAAGAGCACACAGCTGGCTACACATTAGTTTCATTGTTGGGCTGTCAACCATTTGAAGGCTTTCACCAAATTCCTCTCCACAGGGCATTTTTCCTTTTCTTTCCATCTGCAGACACACAGTACTTTGGAAGGAAGTGCACGTAAATTCACGCAATGCAATTACTGTATTCTGTTTGTTTTTCTTAGGGGCAGAAAAGGTATAGAAAAATTTCATGAACTGTTGGTTACCCTTAAACATTCATCTCGTAGGACAGAAAAGCTCCAGATCCGAATCTTCTACAGTTCAACGGATCTGAGGAGCAATGGTACAGGTGATGGCAGTGTCCATACTGACCTCTTCATTATACACAGCCCAAAACCTAACGGCTCACTTCCTTCCAAAGACATATTTAGGAGACTGGTACCATTTCGTTCTAAGAAACATTGAACAGAAACTTGTTTTACTAATCCAAGAATTTCACTGGATATTGCAGAGAGAGATGAATCTGAAATCACTGAAGATTCTAACAAGTTTATCAGGAAAAATACTTGCTAAAATGTTTCCAAGTCCGTATAGTGGTATGAAAAAACAGTAACAATGTGAGACAACAGACCAGAGAAGGAGATGTGTGACTGGTAAGATACTCATCACTACACTCTTCTACAGCGCACGTTTTCCTTGTGGCTTTGCCCCAGAATTCCTTGGCTAAATCAGTGCGAGTCCCTCAACCTCCCTGTAAGTCAATTATTCAGCTGCCAATGGGGGGGAAATAATGCCAGTATACCAATAATACAGGCTGCTGAAGCTTGCTTTTCCTTTTCCTGTGAAGCATTTTGCGCAAGATCCTGATATAGCACAATCTCGCCTGAGGGCCGCTGCAGTCAGCAAGATCTTTAACAGGAGACAGACACACAAAATATTACTCGAAGAGTGGGTGATGGCGTTCTCTTAGTGCTTGGGCTCTTTTTCAGCTTGGTGGCACTTGAGAATTCGGGATGCCTCATGAACACAACAGGAACAGTGGTCAGGATCACATCCCAGCCATCAGTGAGGGGGTGCCAATGCAAACCACACCAACACAACCTGCCAGCCGTGAGATCTGCTACTCCAACAAGGCGACTGTGGGCTCCCAGTTACACAAAGAGCATCTGCAGAGCAGGATTTCCTGAGCCTTTCCATACCTGCAGGACACCTGCCTGTCCGATGCCCTGGGAACAGGGCCATAATGCTGGTTCTCATGACAAAAACTCACAGATGCACGCACGGTCCTGTGGGTTTTTGTGGTTCATCCTGCACATGGTGGCTGATCGAGCACACTGTAAAGAGGCAGAGCCTCTCTTACACCACTGCACAGCCAAACCACTCTTGGGAAATGTTTGGCTTCATTCTTAGGGGCACTCATTTCAGTGTTGGGTACTCAGTTTCTCAAGTCTCAGCCTGGTAACTTACACCCCAAACCCTATATTCACTTCCAAATTAAATATAATGAAGAAATTTGTTAAGATTAACATTTAATCCACACTCACATTTTCCAGGTTTGGAAACTAAATATTTATGTACTCATTACTGAGAACGTTGTTTAGCTGACATTGTAATGACTCATGGGTAGTGTTTTCTCTTCTTAGTTTTGCATCAGTGAAAAACAATGTTTTGAAAATGCCTCATAATGGCATTTTTGCATCCTCTCAAAAGCTGGGTGTTTCACATAAAGAAATCCCAGCAATTTTAATGAAAACACAGGAAAGCTCATGAAATCCAAAACGCCACTCCATAATTAGACAGACTTCTAAAGCTACTTAGTCTTCATTTTAATGTCTAAATTTTTACCCAGCTCTGACTTGCAAATTATAACATAAATACATGCAAGACCTAAAACCCACAAAGGTACAAACCTTAATCTTTAAATTGACTACTTGCCAGGCTAATGCTTAGAACTTTAGGAAGTGTTTATATGCAGATATTTAAAACCAGATGCATCTTTCCAAAGGCACTCCTTAGAAGGAGCCTTGGGCAGATTTTGGCCTAATACTCATTTACAGTTATATTCAGAAAATATTGCATTTAACTTCTATTCTTTTAGCCTGTATTGTATGGGGGATATCATAATTTTCAGAATTAGGTGATCACACAGTCTACATAGCAATGTATGAATCAAAGACCTAATTGTAATGAATGAAAAACCACTACTGTACTCACATTCCAGGATGTCAGGCAGGCATGATCAAACCTCCACGAGAAATATCAAAAATCATGAATGTTTCACTGCTTATCTCGCCTTCCCCTCCGTTCTCTTCATTCTTTTAATTTAAAAGGCTTATGCCTCTAGCACTCGTATTAAATTTTGCTGTTCCCTACTGGTGTAAAATAGTTTTTTGCTGTTGTGGCTGTGCTTCAATGTGGAGTATATTTTGTCCTGACTCAAAATATTGTTACTGTGCCTTCCACTAAGTCTAATCTGCTAAACTAGTAACTTCTAGTCAAAACCCACATATTACCAAAGCACTGCTGTGGTACCAATACCTTCCCCACCCAATGAATTTCCCAGGTCTCAGCTCTAATAACCTGCAGTTGGAAACAGATGGTCCTGAAGGTCCCTTCCACCCTAAACCATTCTATGATTGATTCTGTGCTGTGCCTGGAACGATACACATCATCAAAGTTACGACTGCAACCACTGCCCCGCTCTAGAAGGAAAACCACACGTGTGCTAAGGAAGTGAAGTTTTTATTTCCTAATTCTGCTGTGTGAACGTGAAAAAGGGGAACAACACAAAGTAACTGCTCTCAAAGAGCCAACACTATAGCCCAAAAGAATTTGAGGCTTGAAAAATAGACCTGAATATAAAGTGCTGGAGTAGTTTGCAGAAATGGTTTTCCTTCAGACTGCATTAAATTGCGGAAGATTAAAAAAGGGCACAAAATACTTAGGCTGTTACTCCAAAAGATTTGAGTGGAAATATGTTTTGTTCCCAGTGACTGCATTTCTACAGAACAGCAGAATTTTATTTATATGTTTGATTTGGACCCCAAATGAAAACCTCATCTAAAAGCTTGTCTAGGAGGTCAGTTTTGAAACAAGTGACCTAATCCCACACCATTTTGAAGTATTACATTGCTCCTCTGTCAGTGTTCTGTAGTTTCATCACCTCACTTCTTGTTTATCTGCCATTAAAGATAAATGAAAGGTTAAGCAGATGTCGTTCATTTACTCAGATCTTTTCTTTGAACTGTGTGGTTCTTTTACTCGGATCTCTTCTTTGAAGCTGCTTGAGACAGCAACTGAAATTTCTCAAAACTGACTGCAGCCCAAGCATCCCTTGCTTGCAGCCTTCTCACCTCAGTAAGTGCTCCCAACACTTTGCATCAAGACTTTGGCAGAGCAGAGAAATGAACTTTACCTGAGATACTCACAGCAGTTCTTTTACATTTGAATTCTCCTAAAAATTAAATCTCAGGGGTCTTATTTCATACAAAAAGTAAAGAACAAGACAGGCTGGCACTGCTGCATTACTAACAAAACAGTTGTCAAAAAAAAGTGGAGACTGCTTTGTGCAACTGACAGAACACATATAATATCAGATCTTCGTCTAATTAATTGAAAAAGCAAAAGAACTCGCTGTCAGTAACCATTGCTGTTTGGGAGACCCAGCTGATCAGCCCTGGAACATTTAGGAACTTTTCCTTTAATTAATTTTTTAGAAACATTTCAAAATTCCGCTGTACTTACTGGATTGAGAACCACTGTGAAGAACAACTCTCCTCCTTGAATACTTTTGTCTAATTCCTTTGGACCTCCAGGATACTCTTTATAGAAAATGGTGTGAGTGAATAAGCCACAAGTTTGCCTAGGAAGCACCTGAATTTATGAAAAAAAAAAAAAAAAAAAAGAAAAAAATCACTAGTTTGTAATTTTAATGAGATAATAAAAGTCAGAGAAGTAACATATATATGATAATTGTGGGGTATATTTGGCCTCTCAGCTTTGCTGGGAGTCAGTAATGATCTAGATGAATTATTATCACTAAAATCCTAACATCCAAAAATTCATCTCATTTTGTTTGAAACTGGAGACTGATCTCTATCACCAAATAACAATTCTGGAGCCTCCTCAAACTCATTCTGTCCGTAACACCTCATCCTAAACCCAAGTATTTGAAGTCTAAAGTTTTAAAATAATGTGAAAGATAATCTAAAATATTATCAGTCTATATCATATCAATCAGTTCCACTTTTATCTGAATGATGTAAATTTTGTTGTAAATTTAAACTGTAATTGGAAAGGCAAATTAGGGTTTTTTTTAGCTTAGGCATCACCACCAATAATAATTCTACACTGACACATGGGGAATTTTGCCAATAATGCTCACCTTATTAGAAAGATTTACTCATTCTGCTGTGGTTTTGTAGGACCAGTTGAAATACAAAGTAGTACAAGCAAAATTATTTTTTAAAACATTCCAAGAACAAATCTTTTGAATATGAAGAACTAATAAATGCAGTTAAATTTTTCATCAGAAATTCAAAATATTTTCTATTGAATTCAGAAAGTAATTTGCTGGAGAGTATTTCAGTTATGTCTATTCCTTATGGAAAATCAACAGCTGAGTATGGATGTTCATGTACAATGCTTAACTGGGATTGTTATGATAGATTAACTTTTAAAGCATACAAATGCCTCATTTGACACAGGCTGTGGCTTTGTAGATACTCTTCATTTCTTGCAGTTTCATTTCTCAACATTTTTTTTGTGATGTAGAGAATACTGTGATCACAGATTGTAAATTCTGTGTTGTCAGAAAACGTATGGAATTTGTACATCTGCTAGAAACTTGCCTAAGTTTTTAAAAAACCTTAAACAATTCTTCACAGAGGCAGGGAATGAAGCTGTACTGGGTGGGAGATGCTCCGACAAACCTTACAGAACAATACTCTGAGTGAATGTGTTCTTTACTATTAGCCTGGAGATGTAAAATGTTGATGCAATTGCCCTGGAGAACTGACAGCTCAAGACTCTCTGAACAGGTGGTTTTATATGACTGGTTTTGGAAATAGATTTTTGGCTGCAGTGTCCTCATGTTAAATCTCATTATGTGTCTTCAAATGACGTGTTTTTACAAATATTTATGGAAGAGATTTTTGGAGATTCTGAGTCAATCCGTCTTCCCCAAAAGCTCTGTGCTCCCTGAGCACATCCACAAACCCATTATTTCACACGCAGCGAGTGCTTTGAGAAGAACGAACTGTAGTTCAACCCTACATGGTGTCAATTTTGTTCCTGGATTTCTGGAGATCATTTTCATTTGCTTCACTCAAAAACAGATCAAAACTTTAAAATATTACTACTTAGCTTTAAAAAGTGGTATCCATGGCAACCTGAGAACAATACCAGAATTCTGTTCTAAGTGGCAGTGTTGTGCCAAGGCACTTGACCTCCCAAAAGTGCCTGCTGCAGCCAGAGGGACAACACAAGGCCCCCATTCACTACTCTTCCACACGCTCCAAAAGAAAGTTACTTGGGAACATGCCGCCGAGTATTTTGGAAAGCTGTTTTGAAACACTTCTGAGATAATAATGACGAGCTGTGAATCCGAAATAGCCTCCGCCCCAGTGCCCAGATGGCAGCAGCACAACGCCTTCCGTGTCAGTTGTGTACGAGCCCTGCCTTTGGCAAACGTGGCTGTCAGTGACAGCGCTGGGAGTTATGTAATTCAGAAACACATTGGGATTTGAGAGCACTTCGGTAGCCTGGAGGATGTGTGGGGGGTGTCTTCCTTCCCTGCAGCTCCTGAGGCTCTGCCTGCACCCAGGCTGACGGCTCTGGGTTAAACCAGGCTGCAAAGCCCAGCTCGCATTTGTGTACAGCAGGAAGCCAAACAAGGGCAACCGTGCACAGTTCACAGGGAAGACAAAAATATGTACCCACCAAGATCCCAGATTCTGAGATGGCATAACCTGGCAATACTCTTTTGCAGCTAATGGTACCATGCACATTTAAAACCTGACAGAAATCTAGCCCAGCATACTGTGTTAAATGATGCAAAATTGACTTTTTCCTTGAGCTCTCTGACCCAGCATTAACCGTAGGACTAGAACAGTTAACAGCCTGTTAACTGCTGACAGCAGGGTGCCTGGGTGCCACCTTCGTCAGCAAAAACATCACCAGCAACAGACTGATTTTAATTAACAAGACACTGTCAAATATATCTTGCTACTTATGCATAGCAATAAGTGCTTCTCACAATGTGAACTTTCAGGATACCCTGCCTTTCCACTTCAAAATAAATTGTTCGTGAAATGGTAGAGTACAAAATGAACATCAGCAACACAAACTCACCATGATGTTCTTGTGGATGAAGCCTCGTCTATACCTCGCAGGTTTCAGATGTGGGTATTCTTCTGTGCTGGTAACTCTGATGTTCCAGACCTTTTTCCAGGCATCATAAAGTTGAACGTGTACTGGATAGACTCCAGAGTGGTGTGGAGCCACTGCATAGCCCAAGTCAGTTGGAATACCATGTTCCTAAAACATGACAGAACAATGGCTGCCCTCAAAAATTTAAGAAACCTGATGTTTTGGCATTTCTCAAATGCTTTGTTTGTGAAAGACCGAGAACAGGAAATGAAAGTAACAGTAATATCAAAATATGCCGATCTGGAAGGAGATGGAAGGCAGCATGGTGAAGATGAAACACAAGATTTTAAGACAAAAGCCTTTTCACTGAATATTTTTACGAGTACACGGGGAAGAAGGATATAAATGTATTTTACATTGGTTTCTTCAATCTACATTAAGCAGGAAGCTGCACTCTTTTGAGTTCTTGCAAGGAATTTGCTCACAAACCCCAATTTCAGAGAGAAAATCACTGGCACATACTCAACACGACACGTAGCATTTGGCAGCTACAACTACGAAACTGCAATTTCCACTACATGTCCCTTCACAATTACTTGGATAAAGAGCTGAATTTCAGAGTCACCGCATTTCCCCTCTAGTCCATTCAAAACACAAATCCATTTTCAAAACCCAGCTTAACTATTTTAGTGTTAGGTTAAAAATGGAGGAAAGATAAGCACTTGTAACAGCCTACAAGCAGGCACTGTAGAATAAACCCTTTTGTAGCACTTTTCCTATTTTTGAAAACTCCTGCTGTTTATCCTGTGTACACACTCACCTTGCTGCTATTACATTCTCTTCCCATCCAACGCATTTTCCTTCAGGTTACTTTTCAAAGGAACAGCATATAGCAGATATTCCTTGATAGTCTGATCAGCAGAATGCAGTCCATAAGATATCATTTTGCCCTTGCACTGCCTTTGAATTCTGTCTTAGAGTTCTTTATAGGGCTTGAATTGATATGGTCACCTTCACCTTATTTCCTACTCCTACTGTGTGTGCAAAGCATTGGCTGATACCTGGACCTCTTCCTTTGAATGAACTAGTTACTAAGGAACACAAAAATCTCTAGAAAAATGGGGGTGTGATGGTAGTAAAACCATTTACTGTGTGTAACAAACATGCCTGGTTCAATCACAGTGGAGAACCCTGACTTCTCTATGTTTAAAAGAATGGTGGAATTCTTGTGTTCCTTTAGGAATTTATGGCACACATAAAGGGCACCATGTGTCATCTGCCAAACAGGAAAGAGTAACATCTGCCCTCCTGGTTGTGCTGCACGAGGAGATAAGGAGGGGATACGCCACCAGTTACACAGCTTTACACAATTTAATTCCATCACAGATAATCCAATTCTTCTTCCTTTTATCTTTCCTACTTCCCCTGAGCATGCATAAACATCAGACAGGAAAATCTTCACAGAACATGTAAGAAATTGCATTCTCTAACGTCCCACTGAATCGCCTTCATTTATCTATAAACAAAAGTCTGATTTTTAAGGTTTTCCCCCTCAAGTTTCACAACAGGCAGTAATAAATATGTAATCTAAATCTTTCACTCTAATAAGGGGCCTGTCATCTTCAATGAAGTAGTGTCTCCATTATTCCTTGCTGACTGTAATTCCCCAGCTGAGCATCTCCCACACAATACACACATCCAGTGGATAATGCACGAGGCATCAGCAATTTTGGCCTCTTTCAAAAAAGTGGATACTTCTCTCTGCTATTAATTTAAATGCTCTGAGCAAATGAAACATAGTGAGTAGCTTGATGTATGTCTAAACAAGAAAAAAAAAATTAACAGAAGGTATCTGTAAGCATTAAGAGCATTGGAAGTAGTGAAGAAAATGGCAATTGCTGAAGTTGCATAAACCAGGACTGAATATGCATTATCCTTATAACACACTTCAATGATTACATCCCTGCAGACTGATCCCAGAGGATGTCTTAGGCCACACCAGAACTACAAGGACCCGTTTTATTTCCAGTGGAGCTTGCGCCGGTACACAGAATCACATTAAAAGGGCAATTCCGGACACAAGATTTTTAAATGCTCAGGTATCTAACTTCTACTGTAATGCCTTCTTGAAAGGAAACATCAAAGTAGAGCTGTCCTGTACCCAGTACAACTACAATTTACAGCAAATGGTGAAATCTTTGTTTGAAAGAAAGCACGTGTCTCACTTAACAGCCAAGTTTTCAAACACAAACTTTAACTGGTTGATAGTCAGGTCTGTCCTGGCCTCCTACACTCACTGACACGTGACCATTAAGTGCACTCTTCGTTGTTCTGGTATTTCAAATCCCCCTGCTCCTTCCAGGAACAAAGTCATCACCTGCCAGCTGAAGAGCAACCAGTGTATTTTGAAAAGGAAGAAGCAAAATTAGGCTGTTGGAAGAGCAGATGCAGTTCAGCAAACGAGTTACGTTTGCTGAGATATTTTGATACAACGCATATTTAGGTCTAAACACCAGACCCCCCCCTTCAGACAAATAACATGTTTTATGTATGGCAATTTTGTTTTGGTTTACTGAACGAAATTAACTGTGATCTGTTTCTCCAATATCCTCAGACATTAAATCTGGTTTTATTTTTTCTTCTATTCTCACTGAAACACTTTGATTCAGAGCTTTGCTGTGAATAAATAATTAGTATAGCCAATGCTTTTCAAAACAAGTTTACATAAAGCTGATCCAAAGGGAATATATAAGATGTTATTGGGTATCACTGCAGAAATGCATCTTTGAAAATGGCACACTTACCTAATCCTAACATGCAGTGGTTTCACAAAGTCATTTGATGCCTTTCAATGGAGTATTTATTCTTTCAGAAACTTGATTTTTTTTCTAATCTAAGCAGAATAATGTTTTCTGAGTACCCAAATTAAATAAAAAATGCAAAAATATAACTCACTAAAGCAAATTTTTTGTTGAGGATCATCTGCTCCACCAGTGAGGACTCGTTGTGGAAGAGGTGTGGCTGCATGTGACTCCACATGTGGGGAAACCACCAGAACTCATCCACAGATCTCAGCAGCAGGTCATCGCCCTCATCCTCCTCCTCAGTCCCTGCAGAGGGAAGAAGAAAAAAAGAAAGAATATTCCTGAAGTAAAGTTTCTACTTTTATTATATTTTTACAAATGCTGGAAAATGTAAAAATGATATGAACATAATAAAAATGTGACCAGTTAAAATACTTCCTGCTGAGGCACTGGTGACAAAATGGGACACTCAGGACCACTTTGCCAGCTCACATCCTATTCAATACCCTCTCTTTTATCTCTCCCTACTTCTACAATGATTTAAGTAGAAAATTATTTTAAGGGATAATATATATTGCTGTATTTCCACAGTAGAGATGAAACAATCACAAGGATGAACTGTGGTAGCTCAACAGATCCCTCAGTGAAATCAATACAAAATTTTATGTGATTGGTGGAATTTAGCACTCAAAACCAGAGGAAAATAAAGGAACTAAATTTTAATAAAAGGGGGAGAAGGCATTTAATCTGTTCCACACCAGCAACTAATGCAGGAACACAGCATACTAAGGCCCTTAGACTCTATCATTCCTACTTGTCCTCACACCATACAAAACACCATCAAAATCAAAGGGATTTTAGTGTTTCATTCTTACCTGTGTGATAAAACTTCCCTGAAAATCCCAGGTTGAAAGTAAAATTTGTAATCTGGGCTCTCAAAAGATTCTGAGTGTCAAGCAGGGCCTGAAAAAGAAACAACCCAGCATATAAACATACCTGTAGAAAACGCAACCTGGCACAGAAATTTAATATACGTATTTGTACAGTTATAGGTCTTTTCAATTGGTTTTGCTGTTTAAAAACAGCTCTTTATGTAAGACAGAGCAGTACAGATATTTTTATTAGCATATAAAGATTAAAGACCGCATGAAAACTCCATCTTTTTCCTCGTGAAGATGACCAGCTATTAAATACTGGGTTACTCCCTGAATCACGAGGTAGGAAAACAAAGGCACACACAGAGAAAAGACCTTCCACCGGTCACTCACTAAACCTGGGCCCCAGCCAGGAATGAATTTCAAATCTCTTGTGCCCCCCAGCACTGCTCCATTCACAAGGGTGAAGAGCAACTCCTAGAATTACATTTCTGTAGATCAGCTCAAGCACATCCAAAGCAACTCAGTCATGTTTCAAAATCATGGGCAATGCAAAAAGAAAAATCTAGAGAGACAGCAAGAAGCTAAATCAATCCTATTCCACATCAAAGAACTGGATCCCAGACTCCCCCAAATTCTGACTCATTCCTCAGACAGCGAGCATCCAGACTGTCAGCATCCATGTACTTGCACCAAAGTAGTACAAACAAAAAAAAAACAGCACGTAGGGAGAAGGGGGAAAGCATTATTCATCAGGTACAGCTTCGCTCTTTGGTTTCAACACGCTCTTCTTGATTTGTTACTCCTAAGATTTACATATCACATTCAGGAGTTATCTCCCAGACTCTTACACCTTGCTGCTCTCTCGTTCAGGTTTTCAGGTGTAACACAGAAACCCAGCTTTCCAAACTTTGCAAAGCAAGAACAAAACAGATGAGCAAAAGTCATCAAAAAGTCTTCCAAGTCACCATACAGCATAGCACAGTGATTGCAATAAAGGGGATGAAAACATTACTATTGTCAGAGAAGAGCAACTGTGTTATGAATGGGGAACGTATTTAACAGCACAAAAAAGATTAAAATGACTGGAGATTTTCAAAGGTTGAAAGGTCTAGCAGGCTCCCTACTCCTGAAATGCAATGACAACCTGGCGCCTTGAAAAATACGAGCCAGTAATTTTAATTAGTTTCCCTGGACACTTTCATTATGTAAGTAATTTGCCTACAATTACATGCCAATGACAACGAAATACTAGCAAGTCAACTCAGTTTAGGTATTAGGCATAGTACATTCAACTTACAAGTCCTTAAAATATGCCCCATTTTACAGAGTGAGGCAATATCCACCTTATTAGAGCACACAAGCTCTTCTCCAGGTCTTTTCCAGGGCTCACCTGGTAAAGATCATCTTCTTTCACTGCAAAGCCTGAAAACTGTCCTGTGAACAAGAGACATTCTAAAGGAATAAGCAAAATGAAGCACAGAATGGAGATAACTGAAAACAAGCTCCAGACTTATGAAGTGGAATATTCAGTGAAAAATCTTGCAATGCTGTAATGAGGGCTTTTGCACAGGCTGAGAGTGCAAAGATCTCCAAGGAGGCTTCTTATTCTAATGAAAGGCAGCAAATCTGCACAGGATTTATATGAAAACCAACCATCAGCTGCTCAGAACCTATTCAATGAAATAATTTTATCTCTGCATGGTTAAAAAGGTAGGAGGCAAATAATACAGCTATTCCCTTCTCGTGCTAAGGGCCCACGTTGTCGAGGGGAAGGGATCCTGAGCACAGCCTGACAGCGAGGTGGCACAAAGGGCTGCTCACTTCTTTCCCTCCACATTAAGAGCTGTGATCATGTTTTGAGCTGAAGGTTTTATCCTGTACCTTTCTAACACCTTCCCAGCCTGTCACCTCCAGTCTGGTCTCAGCAGGATGGAAAACCAGAATGGCAAACAGAAGCTTTTCAATGGGAGAAGGGAGAAAGGTGGCAAGAGGCCCATGACACTTCTGTAACAATGCAGCACAGAGTTTACTTCTTCCCTCGGAATTAATTTTGCCAGTGTGGTTCCCACCTTCTCGCATTGCACTGGGAATGTATCAGCTAATTCCAAGGGTGTACCTGCTCTGCCTGCGAAGAGGGAGGCCACAGACCTGCTGTGAACCACTTTGGGTACAGACAAGACGAGCTAACATTTGAGTTGTCGTGCCTATGATTATTTTCTGGGCGACTTGACATTTTACTCATCTTTCAGGTTCTAAAAACAAAATGTTAAAACTCATGAAAAATATATAGTAGCAGATGGCAGGGCCTATTACTGTGAGTTTCCATCAGAAAGACAGAAAGAGAGAAAAGTAGGGGGACAAAAAGCTGAAATTTCATTTCTACATGCTGTTTTATAAGCTGAAGGTAAACCGCTGGTATTTTCTGGATCTTTTATGACTGTTTATGGACAGCCCCTCTGGGTATCTGTATGAGATGTTACATAAATAAACCATTACTGAAGACTGTATTTTAAAACCATTTAGTCAAGTCTTCATAGGTTTATAAATAATTATTTAGTACACGTTATATTTCTGCTGGTACTATAAGGAAAATGAAATCGCTGGCTGCATCATCTCTATCCCTGCTATGTACATAGCTCCAATGGAGTACACTTTCTTTGGAACTTCTCCTAAGCTCACAGACTAGTTTAGGAAATTCCTAGTGCCAGAATTTAAATGTGAGTATTCAATACATGACGCAAGACCCCTTTCTTCACTAATAGTAAAAATAAAAATCTCAGGAAAAGGCCCTGTTCCAATTCAAGGAATAGACAAAAGTTATCCCAACAGCAAAACAACAGATTTTCTCATCTCACAAACAGGACACAGGCATGGACAGATGACATGGGCTGTCAAAAGCTTCTGCTCAAGTAAATCAGCTGAAAAGCCAAGGATAAAACTCCTGTCTTCAAACCTGCTTCCCACTTCCAAAGCCAGGAAGCCATCCTGCCTCCTGCCCTCAAATATCTCAACGTGATTTCACTTTAGAGTCTGCCACAGAGAAGCTACAAGTGTCAGCCCGCCTTCAGTAAACAGACAGTTGTAATTTCTTCAGCATCAACAAAAATATTCAGACCCAAATGCCTTGACTGATCAAAGGAAAAAATCAAGATTGCCTTGTTGAACTCTGGTTCACCAAAGAGGAACGACGCCGTCTTTGTGCAGTCACACCAACATATTTATGACTATTTTCCTGCTGAAAAGCTGCTAAAGAACTGAGGCACTTGAAAAGAGAAATAGTTCAATATGCTGTTAATTCTACTTGTAATCACGTACATTTCAACTAAATTGGCAAGCAGACAGACAGAGCCTCACAGTGCTGCAGCATTAACATCTTACACTTCACATCAGTACAAGCTTTCATGTCAGCAACAAAAGCAAGGGCAGCTTCGTCATCTTCCAAAAAGACGTTCTTCTCCTCCTTTTTTTGAGGAGCAGATCTCATCTCTCAACTCTTGCTTGCTTAACTAGTTTACTGTCTGACAGCGCTATCAAAGGAGCCATTAAATTAGGAATTATTTTGCTTTTGAGGAGAATTTCTAATGTCGCGTTGGCTCTTCAATAAAGGCAAGGACCTTCTGAAAAGGAAGGACAAATTAACACAAAGTGCAATGTGAAAGCACCCAAGTTAAGCACAGCAAGCCCCTCCATGGGACTTCTTATGCAGAAGCAACTTTAATTTTTCCATACTGTATTTCCTCTTTAGTCCAACCCCTGCAAGAGAGGGAAGAAACAGAACTAAAGCCATTTCAACTTCTGAGGGGAGTTGTTGGTGTAGAGAGGTTTAATGAGCTGTAACTGATGCGATGTCCTTTTACTCTGCACTTTTGGGGACATCACTTTGCCTTTCCACACTCCGGGAGTGCTGCAGCAGAAGCTGCTGTGCAGGTACTCGCACACCACCTGCCTCCCTCGACCTCCCCCTCCTGCAGACCCTGGGGCTGGGAAGCAGCATGACAAGCAGGAACAGAAGACAGCCTCAGTGAAGGGCCAGCCCAAGTGTCTGGGAATCAGCATTTTACTGGACTGACTATTTTGCTTCCGAGGAAAAATGATTCCTTCATGATAAATTATGTATTTTGGAACATCATTAAAATACAATGCCTACTCTTTCCGGATTTCCAAGATTAGCAATTTGACACCCATTACCATAAACATTTAATCTATGCAGGAGAAAGAATAATTGCTTTGGATATAGGGGTGTACCTGAAAAAAACCATTTTGTCCATCCTTCAGACAAAGGACAAGGAAGCTTAATTTGTCTTTGTGCACTCTCTCAGCAGAGCTGACACAGAGAGGGCAAGGGAAAAAACAAAGAAAACCTTCAGCTTTTTCTGCAAAGTGTTTTGCCGGCAGAGAACAGGTAACCCAATTTTCCCTCAGAGTGTCAATAAAGTATCAGAGGCTGGAGGCCAGTTATGTGCACCCTAAGTTTTTCAGTGTGCAATAGAAGAAAAAGGTTCAGGAGCCACAACTTCATCTTATGTGTCCAAACTAGGTGTCTGAATCTGAGGTCCAATAAAGAAGCCTAAAAATATAAAGAGCCACTTCAGAAAACGTTGCTCAAATTATTTCAATCAAAAGTTTTTTCATCAGGACACACTGTTTTAAATGTCACTGGGTCTTCCTTTAGAGTTGCTTTCTTATCACATACAATAATGATCTTGATGATGGTGCAATTACATATTTTCAAGTAATTAGGCTCTTTCATCTAGGTAAATCATTCGTACAACCAAGAGATTTAAGAAATATTTCTAACTTCCTTCACCAACTTCTCACTTCTTGGAGGCTGAGGTAGCAGCTAATGAGAATTGAGCTAATTATGGCAAGGTAACTTGAAGGTTATAAATACTTGGTGCCAATAGTATTTAATAAAGCAAAGTAATTAGCATGCTGTTTTCGGGGTTCTGTCTGAAATTCTGCATTATTAGCTGTTAATTAAACTGTACTTAGATGAAAGAGGTTACTATTACTAAATGGCTACATGATCTCGTTATTTTGCAGTTAGCAGAAATAAATTCCTGCATCTCTGCTAATTAAAGGTCAAAAAAATCCCAGTTCAGTTGAAACAGAACTAATAAAACACCCTACTGCTACCTATTTTTCCCTGGATTTGGGTCAGACAGGATTCAATAGAAATCTCGTTGGTTGCATTTTTACCTAACACTTCACCTGCTTATGTAACAACAAGTACTAAGAGGTGAGTTCTCAGAGTATAATAGAACTCAGAGTGAAACCAAAGTGGCTCTAAATTGCATTTAGAGTCCCTCCACGTTCATTAAGTTCTTGTGATCTGGCGATGGTGAGTACAGAGGGAATGTGAGGTTTGTTAGCCCCAGCGGAAGCATTCCGGGAGCCGAGCTGCAGTCACACACAGCCCCACAGCTGCCACAGCTCTGAGCATGACAGGCCATCCCTCAGATGCTGTTCCAGGTCACTTCTGGGCCACTCGGCTCTGCCTGCTTAGTCTGGCTTGTCTCCATTGCATCCCACCAGCAGCAGATAAATTCTAAGGGTTGTTCATTGATTCGTGTTGACACTTGTCTGGCTCCCAGGAAATGTTAGGCATTACACCTCTGCACCCTTCATTACACAGCCCACACTGCTACAGCTCCCATCCTGTCTGGAAGGGTGCACAGTGTTCTGTCACAGATAAAACAGTGGCAGGGCTGCTCCGTCTAACGGGGCATGTGTTTTATAGTCACCCAGCTCAGAAAGGACAGAGGTTATGATCCAAGCTCCCGGCTCCACATTCATTATCAACAGCACATTTACTCCTTATTTAATGCTTCCTCACACGCCAGCTCCAGCTGTAGCTCCCGCTGCAGCCAGCGGGCAGACGTGGCCGCAGGACAAGGGGGGCTGCCCACGAGCCGTGGCTGCAGCGCATCCCGATCCCTGAGCTGGGCCCTCTCACCCCGCCGCTGGCAGCGTGCGGCTCTGCACAGCCACCCAGTGCTGGAAATATCTGCAAGGCTCGACTCGGGAAGAAGGGCAAGGCCTAATCTGTGAGAAGCAGAGAGCTCGGGGGCTCAGCTGATGTGCAGGCAGCCGCAGCTGGGGCACTGCACTGCTCTGGGCTGAGGAGTTTGTCCGTGGCCACGTTACTCTGCCCAAAACACCGACGTTTTTAGAGGTGCAGTTTCAGGCCCACCTATACACCATGGCTTGTGTACAGAAGATGACATTCCGTAAAATCTGGTTTACCGCAAATTTGATTCCCAAACTGCTATTCCCAAGGTGCAATAGCCTGCAGCTCCTTTCATGCTGCTGCCTAGGACCTGCTCTTCACATCAGGTCTCCAAAGCAGCCCCTTCCCTTCCCGCTCTGCCCCACACGCCCCACCCAGATGAGAAAGGAATAGTAACCTCACTCCAACCCCCTGCCAAGGGCAGGGACACCTTCCACTAGAGCAGGTTGCTCCAACCTGTCCAACCTGACCTTGAACACTTTAAAAGGTGGGATCACCACAGCTTCTCTGGACAGCCTGTGCCGGTGCCTCACCACCCTCACTGTAAAAAACCCTCTCTCCTGATGTCCAGTATAAATCTACCCTCCTTCAATTGAATTCCTGGACTGACAGAGCCAAACAGGGAAATTAAAAAAAAAATTCCATTTCTTTAGGTAATGAAAGCAAAATTTGGTGTCAGTGCTACATATATCGAATTCCAAGAGTGTGTGAATGTGGCCTTCTGGAAAAACCTCAGCCTTACTTTCATTTTCAGTGCCAATATTCTCTGGACCTCAAAGCTTGAGCCTGGACAAACTAAGGCCCACCTACCCCCAAAAGGCCTACAGGCTATGCTTCCTGCCCAGAAAAAAATGAAATAAACAAGATTTCAAAGTCTGGTCTGAATCATTATCTAAATGATCAGAGCTCAAGAGTGGGTGAAATGTATCTATTTTTCCAGTGCACACAAAATTCAAAGCATTTAAATTTGGACAATGTTTTCCCACAGAGTAACAGTGGCCACGATTACAACATAAATCTGTTACATGATTACAGAAAAACTCAACTTCGCAGACTAAGGTATAACAAGCTACTATTTAGGTACCTTGAAAGAAGTACTGGAGACTACAAGCTGTGTCTAAAATGCTGATACCAATCAAAGAGAAACACCTTGGGGTTTGTTCACCTCTCAGCTGATACTTTTTCGCCCCCCACAAGTAAGACTGTGTTAATGCTGAGTTTTACATACCAGAGAACAAAGAAAGTGCAAATGAATGAAGACTCAAACCCTGTAATGTAGATAAAAAACCAAAATAAACTGGTTGCTCTCCCTGCTTAGCAAAGCACAAAGAAATTACCACATCACTGGCATATTAAATAAAGATTACTCCACGGGCTGGGCAATGGGCCAATGTCACAGTCCATTCACAAATGCTTCTTAGATGTTCCTTTTTTTTCCTAATAGAGCCAAGAAGATTCCTCTGCTTCTCCTAATACTCTTTCTGAATAAAAATAGCTCTCTACCTCTGTCCCTATGTTTCGGGTGAGCCGAGGAAAACCAAAAGCTCTTTTTCTACGTTTCACCTTTACTGACAGAAAAAAACCAATCTTTAACCAAAAAGTTTTCATTTTCTCCCTCTGTCTGAAAGCTCCAGGTAAGATACAGCTGGGAATTCAGTCTTCAGCTTGCTCACCAGCCAAGGGTCACAATTTATGTTTTTCTCCTCCTCTCTATGAGTAGTTCTAAAGTTGCTAAATGAAATTCCCCAGCTACATCAGCATTGGTATCAAAGAAATTACAAAAAAAACCCCCAAGTTTCCACAAAGTAACAGATACAACTCTTTTCTCAAGCCATACTTTCACAATTATATGCAGTCAACACAGAAATTACAAAAAAACTTATTTCAAGTTAATAAGAACTTTGACAGTTTCATTGGCTCCCACGTAGTATCAAGTCTAAGGGATGTAACTGAGCAGAAAAACCCAAGACTTTAGAGAAAAAGGGGGAGATGATCTTGTTGGAAGTCTTAATTACACACCTTACCTGTCTTCATGAGTGCTTGCATTTCTAAAAGACAAGATTACAAAAACTAGGTGTGCCCAGATAAACATCCCAGCTGGCAAAGTCTACACTTGCAGCCTCAAACCAAGACACAGGAATCCAACTGAGCTCTGCACTTGATTTACTGTAAGAGATTGAGAACATATCTTAATACAAATCCCCTGCCAATATTATATTCCTTCCAATAGCATATTTCATACTCTTTTGCCAAATCTGATTTTTAAGAACTTACATAATCCTTTTACTTCCTTTTGGATACTAGCCTCTATTCTGCTGCTTTTATTGGTTATTCAGCCTACACTTAAATATCTCTGTGCCTTACATTAAATACTTTTATCCATCCTCACTGTTTATACCCTGCAGACATCTGCAGCCTATTGCTTTCTGCTTTGGTCATCGTTACTTACTGAATTCTTTAGCCTTTATTTTTTCATTTTTTGCTCAGATGTTTCCTGACTATTCTGGTATCTCTGAGCACTCTCCAAATATTTCTAATCAAGTTGTGCAGAACTGAGCACAATATTCTAGAAACCTCCTCAGTCAGTAAGATGAAGTACTTCACTGATGTAAAATATTTTTCATAGTCTGTTTGGATTTAAAACCAGTTTACATTACAAACTGAGATACATTTTAGCATTCATCTTGTTTTAGGATATCCTCAGGATTACCATTTTCAACATTTCTATTACCTTTAACAATGGCAGTGGGAAAGGACAAGGGATAAGAGGAGCATCTCGCAGCATAAAATAACTTTTTTTATAGAAATGCAAAATTGATTTTCAGCTTCCTTTTGAGTACCATTAGCATTCTATCAAAGACAACTCTGAGGTATCTTTAGCCCAAGTCCACTTAAAATGGAGAAGAGACACTTGGCTTATTCCCAGGATAGCTAACACTAAAGGGCAAGTAAATGGGAGCCCGAGGAAGAGCTGTGGCTTATGAGTTCCACAAAAATGGAACCAGCGCTCTCAAACCAACCCTGTCACTTCTGCACAGCACAGCAGGGCCTTTGCTGTGTGAATTTACTGACCTAGGTTGGAATGAATGTGGGGAGTGTTCCTCTGCACAGTCACAGACTTTTTTATTTGTCCTCTCCACTGTTTCTATTTTCAAATGGATTGCAGCATAACTTTTGCAATATAAAGTGGTTCTAAATTTAACTTATTACTTATCTCAGATATGAAGCTACATTTTAGGGAGCAACACTAAATCATCTCCAGGACTGCAAAATTACTCCTGAAGAGTAACTACTTTTAAAAATTGGTCGTAAGGTTTTTATGGTCTGTGCACAGAAAAAGAAACTGGAATTAGAAACAGATAGGGAATTGTTATTCCATGAGGGGCTACACATAAACTGGCAACCAAGTGCTTTTCCTTTACTTGGTTTTGTAAGCATAATCACCAAGAATCAGTCATGTCATTGCACTGACCTTCCAGACTGAACAGGAGAAGAAAGGACACTTCCCATGCTGCTGCACTGTAAAAGAAACTAATGAATTAGGAGTCCCACTTACATTCTCATTTTTCTCTTCTTGCCAGACTCCGCCTTCTTGATGTAATTGAAGAGCAGGAAGGAGGAAGGCTGACTTTTGGTATCATGTTTTACAGTTAATGGCTTTGATTTCTAGATCTGTCTGCAGTTTGCTTTTTATTTGTTGGCTGTGAAAATTTTATTCAGTTCTGTTAGCAGCAGGAAGCGGATGGCTAACTTGTCACCTGAAAAAGCCCAGAATAAATCTTGCAGCAGCCCCTGGTACACTGATGATGAATCTGTGCAGCTCTGCGGGAAGCCGTATTGCATTATCATTGTTTGTATTATTGAGGTGCTTGCTGAACAAAAAGAGCCTCTGACCAAGAGAACTTGCAATCCAAGGAGAGAGAGGGACTGACAGGATAGCAGCAGCTTTTGTTTTCATGGCCAGATGGATCGACCCAAACACTGCAGAGTTTAGGTTGTGCTGACAACACTCCAAGTGCGCAGAATCACATGCATTTTTTATCATACCCGTGAAAATACCCACCTACATTCCTAAAGTGGATACTTGTAAGTAGACAGAAGAAGACAGAGCTTGCTAACCATGTGGTTGTGAACAAAAAATGATCTCGGTGCAGGCTGGCACACTGGGTGGACACGAGCATTTGTGAGGATTTCTCTGGATGGGAAGCCTTATGGCCAAGAGTATCGTTGCCCTCAAAGTATAAATTAAGTCAAGGGAAAAACCAGAAACAGCATTACCAAATATTCAGAGCTAGCCCACTTGATCTCAGGTGTCATTCCTTAAATTTTACATGAAAGAGCCCTTAAATCACGAAACTCTATTGAGAACAGGAAGACACCATTGTTACATTAAGCCTAAAGATAGTAAACCAAAGTATTCACCACCACAGAGAAACATGGGGAATTTGGGAATGAAAACAAATTACTCTAATTTTCTGGAAAGATGCAGATGACTGAACTCCCAGTGCACATCATCTTACTTGGGAAAGCACCAGCAGAAGCCCTGATTTCCTTACTTTGGTTCTATCCTGAAGACAGCCAAGGAGTGTATAACCAATAGTCAGATCTGGTGCTGGGGTACAAGAGCTTGAAGCAAATCAGCCTCGTTGCCCTCAAAGATCTCATGGAAAATACCATGCCAAGAAACAGTTTCTGCAGTCTCTCTGACAATAAAAATCTGCAACTGAAATGCATTTGTGTTCTCTTAGCTACCTGCCACAGAATTTATAACAGGAGATGGTGCAATCCTTGAAATATCACTGTCTCAAGACTTAGGTCTGCATGAAACATTTTTAGGGTTCCATGTACAGTGTCAGAGCATTAAAATTAAAAACAAAACCAAACCAAACCCCTCATCAGATTCCAGTACTGCAAAACTAAACAGAGGGGGGGAAAAAAAAATCCAAAAATTCATTTTTCAAAGAAAACCAAATACGAAGTACCTGACAAGACAAACAAGAATTTCAGCAAAAGCAGAACTAACACAAACCACTGCATTTATAGGAACAAAGGCTGCGATACCAAAATTGCATACACAGTTTTTGTCATCATCCACCATGGGTAAATGCTAAATTAAACTTAGCACTAAGCTTATTCCATGGATTTGGTTGTGTCCAGCTCACTCAGGTGCAGAACAGGAAGAAGAGGCCCACGAGGAATTCCCAGCATTGCTCTGGCAGCCCCAGAAGGGTGGTACCCAAAGTAGAGCCAGCTCCTCTGCATCCCTGTGGCCCCCCTGCAGTCCCCCTGCTCTGAGGGAGCATTTCGATCTTGCTTCCCACTTCAAGCATCAGTATGATTTTAACAAGAAGAGCTGGGCTCTATTGAGCAGCAGTTGTATCAATCTTACTAGATTAAAACTCACAGAGGTTGGCACGTAAGCCAAACTGCTTTTAGAAGTTAGATGTTATGGTGACTGACTGGTAGAGTGTACTACATGCTGGCAGCAGCCCATAAAATATGCAAGACAATTTTTATAACTTGTTTTAAAGTTGTATTTTAGTTCTGAAATCTAATTCTAATTCTCTACTGTCTCACAGTGTGCAATATTCCACACTACTACAGCTGCCACAACATGCTCAAGTAAATCAGTCTTCCTAGGGCATCAGACAGCTACACAGACACATAGTCAGTAATATTCCTTTTCCTTGACACTTCTGAAGAACTGAATGCACTTTTTACCTGCTATTTCCAACAAGTCTATATGAAATACCTTAGGAGCTTTAGGTCAAATGAAAGAATGTATGTACACACGCAGCAGACACATTCCACGATGGTATACAGGTATTATGGTTAATGGACTGGGAATGCAAAATGATTTAGCAGAACAAAAGTTCGTAATCATTCATTTCTTACGTAACTTAAAGATGTGATTAAAGAGATTGTTTGAATCTCTCCAAAGGAAAGATTTATGGCTCAGTGCAACCAAACAGCCCTGAGTATCTCTGGTGGTTCTGCAGCTGACACATCTGATGACACATCTGTCATTTCTTTTCTGATAACCTTCTATGTGATCCTACAGATAAAGAAGCATTTAACTTAGACAATTAGACTTCCTCCTGTGACAGAGACCATCCTTTGTCTTGACAGCTCTTTCTGCACCTTTTAGCCCTTCTGCCTTAACACTATACACATATATATAAAAGATTCTCTTCTGAGGCAAATATTTAGGTCATTCCTATGCAAGAAAAACTGAACAGCCACATGACTGGATTTTTAAAATTTACAGCCAAGCAGTCTGCTTTGCCTTGGGAAGTTCTGGTTTCTTTCCATGTATGCTGCACAGGGTGAAAAGACACTTAATGGGTTTTAAACAACTGCAATAATTTAAGCAGTGCTGACTAATGTGGATGAATTTAATATAGCGAATAAACAATTAGCTCTTAGTGGGGAAATCTGTTATTAAACAGAACTACACTAAACAAAAGGTTAGGCCACCAATGTTGCTAAGAAAGTAACAAAGAAGTGACAGCACTGGCTATGGAAAATGGAAGAGGATTGATCTGACCAAATACGAATGTTTATATTTGATCTTAGTCACTCTGGAAACAATTTATGAACGAGAGTCACATGCTTTTAAGGTGCAATTCACTTAACCAGTGCCTGCCTGAAGATGAGCTGTTTTTCTATGTCTACTGTGGGAAGTCAGAGGAGTAGCTCCATTAGAGATGTCTGCCTTATAAACCTCAATATCCAGGCAAGATGAGAGACTGTGTAAATGATGGAGACTGAAGTGCTATGAACTGATTCCTTTGGCTAAACCCTCTCCATTACCAGAACAATGTTTGGCACAGAAGATGCACAGAGAGAGTGCAGCTCTTTTCTCCAATTCTCCAATGATTAATGCTGGAGGACTGCAGCCTGAATCTCGTATTGCCCACTGCAATGCACGCACACACTAACAGATGTGCTGCCCAAGCACTCCCAAACCAGAATAATAAACAAAGATCTATAATCCCCCTCCAATAATGGATATGGTGAATATGAAGCTTCTTCCTTGGCAATTATAAAGAATAACTACAGGTGTAGAAAAGGTTAGGCTTACCTGAAGAAAGAGATCTCCATCCTGACTTCAATTCAAAGTGTCTCTTTTGAAAAGCACACAAAGGACCAGACAGTCAAGAGGAGCTCACACAGGTAATTATTTGGAAAAAATAATTTGGCAGTGTTCTAATTTTTCATTTGGAGAACTTGATTAGCTCTCAAGGAACTACAGAAAGTGCATGTGTTGGGGAAATAAAGGGAAAGGTAGACGGCTGAGACCAGCAGCACGGAACAAAGTGTCATCGGGAAAAAAAATCACATTTAATTTCCCCCCTTTTATCATCTGCTTCTCCCTTGAAAAATCTCAATGCTTTATAGTAATAAAAATTTCACAAAGAGTAACTGTAACAAAAAGAGATATTAAATTAGTAGACTGTCAGCCAGGACAATCGCGGTCTATTAAGATAAACTTGCTCTGTGGATATTTAGATAGATTATTCTCTGTATGTCCATTTAAATGAATTATTTGCACTGCACACGCTCTTAAGTCTTTCTAAAAGACACAAGGAAAATAAAATGTAACACTGTCACAGCATAATGGTCCCTCCTGCCTGACAGACAATAGGAGAGAAAAAAACTTACTAAAAAATGAATGTTGAATTGATTGTTACCAAGCTTATTTTCAAAGTGGGAGGCAATTAGACCTCGGAAACATTCTCTTCCATTATTTCTATTATACCAGAGGAAGATAAAGTAAATAAATACGGAGATGGATGGTTATTGCTGATGCACAGTGACAGCTACTCAGTATCTTACATCGAAGAACTATGTTCTATCAGCCCAGATGTTACACAGAGACGGGCAAATCTATAACAGGTACTCTAAAAACCTGAACCACAGTTTCAAGTAGTTTGGGTCCTTTTTTTTTTAACTGAAGAAGCTGTGGTGAAACTAGAATAAATTTAATCTGTTGTTTAACAAAACAAAGCATTTCCAAGAGGATTTAGGTTGATAAACTACGTTTTTAAAAGATTTTCAGAAGGGCTCTTTATATTTGAGTTCCTGACACTACAAGTACTCAAGCTGAAGTGCCACCACTTTGCCTCCTCTTTAGAGGTACCGAAGACACTCATTTTAGAGGGCCTGATTTTAATCTGACCTCTTCTGAGGTCAATATATAATACTGATAAAGAATCACCACTAAACCTTGTCATAGCAATTTTTCTAAGTGCTCAACTCCAGTTCACACACTTTAAAGGAGAGGGAAGTTAAGCCTTAATGAGTTTAAGCCTCCAATATTAACTATTCTGGCCACTTTGCAAATCTAATTTAGGTATCTAAAGAAGAAATTGCTTTGAAACCACGATCTTACACGCAGTCAGGATCTCTCTCCTTGGAGACAGTCAAAAGGCACCTGGCCATGATCCAGCTTGAGCAGGGGGTTTGGACCAGATGACCACCTGATTTTTGCTACTGGTTCTGCATTAACCTTCCAGTTTCTGAACTCCGTCCTATCCACAGAGCAGTCAGAACCAACCCCAGAGGTCTTCTGGCTGTTGGGAGGTTCCTTAAGTTTTGCATTAAGACTGATTTGCATTAAGAGAATATGGATAGAAACATTCACCTTACTCTCCTCCAGCTCACAGCCCTACCAGACGTGAGTATATCCAGAAAATATTAACTAGGAGACATGTCAAACAAAATTAAACCGTAGGAGAGCATCCTCCTCAATTCTATATTGATGGTATTTAAAATGTAAGCTTAGTGGAAATGAGCTAATCTTGAGTACTGAAATTATACAAAGTCTACATTTAGAACCTCTTTTCACACTTGCAGCGCCCAATTCTCCGTCACAGTCACTGCGGCAGAACTCAGTAAAGCTCCTGTTTAATGAGATGTCATTTATCTGCAAATACACTTTACAATAATGTATTTCCAACTACTGCAAATTGATTTTGTTTCATTCCTTCAACCTGTCATTGTGCTACAGAGGATAACTCCTTTGATATTAATAGTAATGAAGATGCATTGCATCTGACAGCCCTAACAACATGTTTAATACAACATTTTAACTATAAGTAGATGAAGAATCAGAAGGGAACACTTTTTTTCAGATTCCACTGTTTCAGAACACAGCTCTGTATAAATGAAATTATCCTACTTAAAAGTTATTTCCACTTTGATACTACTTCTATTTAATATGACAGTTCTATTTCGGGAAGATTACTTTCTGACATACTGCAAATGATTTTCCCAAAACAATATGGTTTATCCTTCTGTATCTGCTGTAATCAAATTTGTCTCAATAGTCTCTTGTTTCTGGTATGTAACTCTGGCAATTAAACATCCTAACTTATTTTAAAATGACAATCCTAAGGTGTCACTCGCAAAGAGGAACAATACAAAACACGCTGTCTCCAATTGCTATTGCACAACACAGCCATGGATTTATTCAGGCTTTATTTCACCCACTTTGTTACCCGAAACTGCTGCTTCTGCAGAACATCACAAGTTCTCTCAGTGACGTTGGCCAGAGCTGACTTCTTCCCTGCCATCTGAGTTTGGCATTTAGGAGATTCTCCAAGCGTGCTCACTCACCTAACTCAAACACTGCCATCGTGTTCTCCACAGGAAAACCACTTGTTGAGTTTCACCTTAATTTCTGCTCTCTCACATGCAATTTGTTTGCCTAAGGAAAACACCTACTTAGCAAGGAGGTAAATCTCATTTATAATTGCATGTACAGAGCATGTTTTGGAAAAGAGTGTATGCTGCAAATTCACAGGAAAATAAAGTTTAACTGCAGAGTCAAACTTTTTGTTTAAGGAAGCACTGTATGCAGAGTTGCTGTAGCTTGACAAATACATGAACACTGAAAAAACCCCAAAAACTTGGTTAAAAATGAAACAAAAAGAACCCACTGCATGCAGTGTTGTCCTTGTCTTTGCTTCTTGCAGTTCCTCATTCCATTAACAAAGTTCTAACAAAACATTCTCCCTTATTTTTAGCACAAACAGGGCAACAATCAGCATCTTACAGATTTTTAGCTCCCAGACCAAGTTGAGAAAGGGGACCTCCAACTACCTGCTTTGGGACAACACTCCTCACAAAAAAAGCCAGGAAGAAGTATTTACAGGAAGAAATAATGTTAAGATGTTACTGCTACTGACCAACAACTATCACCTCGCTTGGACAGCACAACAGAGTGGAAAAGAACCTTCAGGAATGTACAGCTCCAAATGCTAAAAAGGAAATTGTCAAGTCATTTAGTGGCAGAATGAGCTTTTAAGACAAATATTAACACCAACCTGCCTTGCAAGCAAGTGCCATAAAACAGAGATGAGAGAGGTGAAATGCTGCAAGCAACTCCTGACACCCAAACCTATTTCAAACGGCCAATAACCCAGTTCGCTCTTCAAAATTTATGCTGACATTTATTGTTGCTCACCACATTTACCTCCTGCTTGTAAGACTCTCAACATGTACATTAAATATGAACAGCTCCCAGGTCCAGCCCTGAAGTTCCAACTATGGACAACTATTCACTTTCACACAAAAAAAAATCACTTTGCTGTAACGACCGTTAGTTTGTGCACATACTTTACCTGTACATCGTTGGTGTTCATCCTTGTTCCCTCCTTGCCAACGAAGATATCATCTATGTCAACCAGAATGTACCTATCCAAGGACAGTGTGAGCTTCTTTCCAGAGAGGAAAGAGATGGCATCTATGAAAATCAGCTTGTGCAGCCAAAAATTCAAGTTATTGCCGAAAAGGACTCGTTGAATCCCATCGTGGAGCCCCAGGTCATGAATTACTGTGGCATAGAGAGCACTTAGAGCAGCAGGTGGAGAAAGGTTTTCTGGTGTCTTTACTTTTGCAAATATCACTGGTTGGTAAGCTGTGTGATTAATCTGGAAAACAGCCCAGTCATTTCCAAGCAAGGGCCCTTTCTCAAGCTTAGAAGATTTAGTCACACGGAGCAGTGGGGAATGAGGGTTAATGCAACAGTCCTTAATACCCAGATTGCTGTGGACATGGAAAGGAAAACCCTTCAACTGAAAGCTCTGCAAGCTGTTCTCATTGCCTTTGTGAAATCCGATCACACCTACACCATACTCTACACAGTACTTATCTAGAAGGCCTCTGTTCCAAGAGTCCATATTCACATACTTTAGAATGTTTTCATACACTATGAGAGCATATTTGCCTTTGTTTTTGTCTATAAGCACCGGGAGGTCACCTTTCCCAGATGCAATCTCAATGTGAAACTGAAACCTGCTAGATTCCAGAATGGTTATTATATCTTGGCCTAACGTTGAGTACTGGCTTTCCACAAACACCAGCACTACCAGGTCTGTCCTCAGGGGATCAATAGGCTTCGTGGTCTTCATCTCCATCAGCTTGTATGGCAACAGTTGAGGATCACCACATTCCACTTCCGAAGAGGTTTCAGGAAGTTCATTTTCCTGTTTGTAGCCATTATACAAGTAGTAGGCAGAAATAACTATGCTCACCATACAAAAAGTGGCCAGCAAAATTACTGTTCTTTGAAAATGTCTGTGAAGTTTCAGGATAAAACTCATGGTGTTTACTTGCCTTAGATAGCTCTCAACAGCAGCATGAAAAACAAACACAGATTCTCAACAACTTGTTCCAGTCCTCTGAAATATTTATGTCACCATTGCAGCACGCACATCTGTCTTCCACAGAGCTTTACCGAAGGTATAGTCTAGAAGAAAAGAAAATCAGAGATTTAATTGAGGCATCGCTGTGTGAAGTATCATCTGCTTGAACTAATGGGGAGAAATCACTGCCAGCCAGAGGTTTGGGGACCAACAGCTCAAAATTTTGCAATAATATATTTCTTCCTGCTCCCACTAGTTGCCACGTGCATTTGAAGGTCTCTAAATCTCACAGGCGCCTCAACTCAGCGGATCAAATAAAGTAGGGTACACACCAGAGGCACTGAAAAGCAAGACATAAAAGCAAAGAATTTACTGTGTTTTAGAAATTCCTTTTACCCAGAGATAAAAGTTAACTCCAAGTAGACAACTGCTAACAACTCAAATATCGAAGAAAATTTATAACCTTCTTCCTTCTGCCCCTAAAAAGCTGGGGGAACATGATTAAACAAATTTTATCTTGTATTAGTTTTTCAAAGAACCATGGAGTTCTTAACAAAACATGCACATCTTAACTGTTGCATAAACATATACTGATATACTCTATACTATATCTACTATAGGAGTGTTTTTAAAGCAAAACTTCCTTCCTACAACATTACAGGGGAACAAAGCTTTTTACTGGATTGTGTAGTTTTGCAAATTGTTAGAAGCACTTCGCATTTCTTTGCATTAAAAAAAAACCCCTGGAATAATCAAGCTCTTATATTTGAGCACAGAAAGTAATAAATCAAAAGCTAAACTTAACAGGCAGATCACCTAAGGATATACTTATGCTCTATCCTGTACTTAAGAAAAGAGCAATTTTTCAAGCCAGCAGTACAACTGCTGTCAAAACTCCCTAGTAAAACAACTGGATGGTGTGACAAGCATAAAATAATGATCATAAGTCATAAACGAAGGTTCAAAGCAGATTTTGAAGAATATTAAGTGTGTGAAGACCTAGAACATGCCATTGTAACTTCAGCGTAGTATGCATCCGTGCCCATTTGGGAATGGGATTAGGATAAGGTACCTGTGTGGCATTAATATGGTCATTTCCCAACCGAGAACTTAATCCTTCCATTCCTGGGTGGGTTTTTTTTAATCCTACACTGTAAGCAAATTGGTCTCTCGCTCCAGGTTTTCAAAAGAGCTAAAAAATATGATGTACTTAACGGTACCTATGTAATGTCCACAAATTTAATTAAATCCGGAAGACAGGTCTTCTTAGTTCCGTGAGGAGCATAAAGTAAAAATAAATGAGAAAAATCAGATGAGGGGAAAAAGAAACTACAAGGCATCCTATTCATCAAACCTGCAAAATTCAGCATGAAGAGCGAGTGTACGTGAGCTGTCTCATTCATAGTTAAGATTCACAGCAAGATTCCGGCTGTCTGGATAGATTCTACTCTCCTCACCTTCTACTCACAGATACCTGTTTATCAACCCCTTCTCTTCTGGAAGGACTTACACCCAGCCTTGAACCCTACCTGCAGCTGCACAAAGTCCTGCTCAAAGCCTTTAGGCAGGAGACCTGCCTTTCACCCAGGCTCACTAATCAGTGTTAGACAAAAATAACATAATCCCAGCTTCCCAGTTTCTAGAGGCATGTATCTGAAAAGAAATTAAAAAATGCATAAAGACCTGTGAAAGTACCTTTAGAAGAACTCAAAGAACATTCCTAAGTATTGAAATGTCCGATCTTTGCTGCGCTAGCTTCAAGAATATCAGTCTAGATGGCATATTTAATATGGTAACAAGTCAGGTGACAAAGAAAAGCTCTATCCTGAATGAGTAACACCAGAGAGAGGTTTCCAGACAGATGATTTTTCATTACACACACGAAGGGTTCTCTTCATTTTGCATTTCCAATTCGGCTGCCTGAATGCCAAGAAACACATAATTTTAGTGCCTAAAATTAACACTGACTGCATTCTGTAGAAAAGCTGTACATACACCTACTTCACTTTGATAACCACAGACCTGACTGGTCTAGAGATGGAAAAAATGACAACTGACACTGACCTAAGCTCATAGCAAGGAAGGGCTGATGAGACAGAGCTGTTTGAACTGGGCATTACGGAAGGGTTGCAACCCAAGAAACATTTGCAGCAAGGACACGGCTCCTAATGCCACCCCAGAGAGACAGAAATCTGGAGCCAGCCCAGAAACCTCTGTTTTCCTCAAGAAAAGCCCTGTCATTGAATCCTCAGCTCCTAATTACAGGTACCCAGTGGGGCTACGGAGTGCAGCTGTAAGGAGGAGCGCCTGGAAATGCCAAGATAGATGTGAGGTTTGACTGTGAGGAACGAGGAATTCCATGAGATACAGCAGGACGCAGCCAGACTTGGCACACTCCCTGCTGAAGACCGTGAGGAGTGGGATGGAACAGAGCAAGGCACGAGTTTTAAATGCACGCTCTCCTGTATCAGCTTGATGTTATGTAATTTTCACTTGCTTAAGGACTGGCTTGCATGGCAGGAGTTCAAGAGAACACAGAAAGAAGAAAACAAAAAATACAAAGAAAACATGCATTTTATAATATCAACACAGTCTCAAAGCCTTGACAAGGTACCATTGCTTTCTTCGAGGGACAGCAGTATTTCCCCCTGAGCAATAGTATTTGCTGGATATTCTACTGCTGTATTACAGCACCATGCTAAAATAACTCATAATGCACCCCCCTTGACAGTGACATCCTTGGGATGCACCACACACCGTGGGACCTATGGAGACTGCAACAGTGACCTTTATCACATCTTAGATGTGGCTTCAGGGAAAATGGTCCTTGCTTGCTATCACTTCCTACAGCAAAACCAGACAAAAGGTAATTCAGAATGCACGTACAGTGAGTAAGCTGTGAGAAGCAGCATTTCAGAAGAGGACAGTACTTGTAGAGTCTTACTTTCATGACAAAGAAAGAAGTCATGATAGCTTGAACATCAATCAAAAATATCCAAGTATAAGAAAAAGGCTTACAGAAAAGAAAAAAGAGTCTATAAAGTCTTCACAAGGGTTCAAGCTTGTTAGTGTTGTTTCAGTGAAAAAACATGAAAAAGACCCATAGGTGACATGAGCAGCCTCAGCTCTGGTTTCAACGCAGTCATGTGGAGTTCAGTGGCAGGGGAATATGGTCCCACCTGTATCTCAAAGCACCTGAAAACAGGTGTCAGACATTATATGAACGCAAAGTTTCCGTAAAGGTGCCGTTGAAATAAATTTTACCTATAAAATAATTTGTATGGTATTTTTCCACGGTCTGAAGCAATAAAATCTGCCTGTTTGGTTTTTCATCTAGAACCGTATTGCTTTAGAAGAACCTGCATTTGATCTCCTACAACCTGCATTTGATCTCCTATTTTGCATTTTCAAGCCGCCGTCTTAAAATTCAGACTAGAACCTTTTACCTTTGCTGTTCAAAGTAGGAGGTATCAAAATACTCCCTTTAAGGTGAAAATTAGCATCTCTGAATATTCAGAATTTGGTTTTTAACTTACAGACTCACTATGGAGGAGAAGATCTTGCTGAGAGAAAGCTGAGTCATGGAAGCAAGTTTTGCATTTTATTATCAACACAGACAGCAAGGCTCAATGTTCTTCTCGTCTACTGCAGAAGTAATTTCTGCAGCCCAGGACGAGCTCATGTGAAAATCTTGTTGGTACAGGAAAGAAATATCACCTTATTAAGCAGAAGATTTACCATTAGGAGCAGCACTGCTGGGCAGCCACAATTACAGGCATCTGCAGGCAACCAGCATGAAACAGATGCATTTGAACAGAGATCTTCCATTTGGATTGGTTTGGGGGTTTAGCATTTGTTCTGCTTGTTCTGTTTTGGGTTTTTTAATTCGCTAACAAAGTAGCACCGATGACAGAACAGATACTGTGAGGAACCCCAAAGACCCGGAGCACACCACAAGGAGCGGGGTGAGTTCCTACCACTTGCAGCTTTCTTCATTTTGTTGTTTCATTGGTAAGCAGAAATGACCAAATCCTTGGCTTCTGTAAATCACTTCAGCCTGATAGCCCTAGCGGAAACTCTTCCAGGAGACAACATTGGCTGGGAATGCAGCCTACTAAGTTTTTCTCAGGGATTCTCAATCCAGTAAGAACAGATGCTCAAGTAAGAAACTAGGCACCTGCACAGGCACATAAAACTGCACAGAATTTAAAAAAATTACCTATTAAAGTTGAATCACGAGTATCAACGCAATTTTTAAAACGACAAGAAACTTCTTTCTGTTGTGTTAAAAACTATCAAGATTAAAGGAACGGGCTGAGCTAAAATATCCATAAATAAGTGAGAAATTGTTAACAAATCAAATTTTTCACAGCACAGTAAGAAAAATTTGGTTTACTCTTACCTCAGGCCTGTGCTATGGCAACTGTTTACTGTGACCCTTGATTAGAAACAATAAAAATTGGGTCAAAATTATAGACAAAAACCACACTGTTAAAAGGGTAACGAGATTCCTTTTCATCAAGAACTACTAAACCAGAGCTAGTTCTGGACTGAGTAATCATCGATATTATTCAGGTAGATTATATTTGTCTGGGGACACTATTTTTAATCTCTTTCTTCTAATAATCCCCATCACTATATTCTCATTCTGTTCTTTACCGACCTGGACACTACCACAGTGCTGGTGACATGCTGATGATATATTACATGAAGGATGAGTTTTAAATGAAGAGCAGACAAAAAAGAGGCATAATGTTCATCATATTACTATAGACATTTAAATCTCCACTGATTAGAATGCTACTTAACTGCTTGGAACATGAAGGTCTGCTCTGGCCAGTCACTATGAAATATGACCTTAAAGGAAGTATTCTGAAGTCATTTTAGTGTTACTAAAATGGCAATCTTTGGATATACAAATGACATGGTAGGAAGAAGCAAAGTGCAACTGAACCCAACCAAACCTGGATGAACAGCAGCGCTCAGATTTTTAAATCAATTGTGAAAATACCGAAGTAGACTCCGAACACTGAGTATCCCTACTTACAGCCTTATTTTACTGACTAGAGTATTCAAGCAGCAACAGCTCAAACAAGCAAATCCAGGCTGAAAATGAGACCTTGTGACTGCATACTAAAAAGATATGTTCAACTTGTAAAGATGGTGATATGAGACATGACCTGTCAAGAGAAGTCTTTGGGACCCTTCAGTATCACATAACAAACCCCGGAATGTGTGAATACTGAAGGGCTTACATACTCTCAAAGCTGTTAAAAAAAAAAGGAAATGGCTTAGGCAGAACAACAATCCTGGTGGATAGAAATTCTTTTTCAAGTCCTTGAGGCAAGCAGTTCTCAGTTTCTATTGTACCTGTGATCTCCTTAGCTCCATGCTGCATTGCCTAATGCAGTACTCGAGACCCTTACAGGACAGGGATTCATGCACTGCAGTTTGTCAATAAAAAATATTTATAAAAATGGAATATACAATATTTAAAAATAATTTAAAAGAAGGCTTTGAAGACTTAAACAGAACACAGAAGTTTGGTTTAGTCTTCAAATTACTACTTTACCTTCGTACAATATTTTCTATGGAAAGATCTTAAAGCTCTTGACATCACACAATTTTTCTGAGATAAACCCTTGTTTTGCAGCAATTGCAGAAACATCATTATCGAAAGAGTAAATTATTTGTTCAAGGTCTCTGACATAAATATCCAGCACACTGTCTGGTCCATGCCCATACCATTACTTCCAGTCTCTTTTTTCCCCACAACTGCCAAGTGTAAAGAGTTAATAAGGCAGAGTTCATCACCATTCCTTCCGAGGGACCTGACCGGGGATGCTGACAGTGAGAGAAACCCCTTTTCTTCCACTTACCATTTTATTAAGAAGAGAAAACCCCACCACACCAAAACCTGAAGCAATTATCCAGCACATCAGGTAGCGAACTGAAAAATATAAAAGTTTTCTGCCATTTCCCGGGGGCTGCAAGTGACAGCTGAATCGAGCAGCAACACACACCAATTTCTGATGGGATTTGGGGAATCCAAGCAGCTAAAACCACCTGAAGTTATGAATAATTACCGCACTAGGCTGACTAATTTTGTTCCCCAGCAGAGCCATAACCAATTCCCGCAAACACTAGAGGGCAACAGCGTCGCGCAGAACAACTCCGCCAGAAGAGGGAAAGGGAAAAGCCCAGCCACTGAAGGGCTGGTGCGGGGACCGCGCCAGGCAGATGCTGAGTGCGCCGGGAAACAAGAAAAACAAACCCAAACCCCAAGAAACACCAGAGAACAACCCCGCAAATGCTGCCCCCGCAGCGGGAGCCTCAGCACCGGGCAGCCGCCCCGTCCCGCCGCGCTCCCGGCCCGGGCGGCG
>VZTA01001315.1:130455-244266 GCA_013398855.1 Mohoua ochrocephala
TTTTAATTAGATGTGCCATTTACAACACGCCTCCTACCAGGTCAAAGAATAGAAGAACAGAAATCCAACTTTACGTAACAGCCGGCAATTCAAATTGCTAAATCAAGCCAAGAGTCAGTATAATGCAGTGTTAATTTTCATAGGGTAGATAGAATATGAAATATTTTTATATCCCTAGTCATTAACAGAGTACATTAGGTTTATGTTTTGAAATCAGATTGTCACCAAGAGCTTTGTGTTTAAAACTGTTTTATGAAGCCAAGAAAAAAAAAATCCAATCCTTACTGAGGAGCTGGGAAATTGTCACCATGTTGAACACGCAGTTACTCTTGCCCTGAACTGGCAGCTTGGGCAGTATTCTTATAGGAGAACGGGGAGAAGCTAAACCACATTAACCCTCCTGCCATCTCATGCTCAGACAGCTGTGGACAAAATAGGTATTTAAATTATAGTGCCTGTTCAGTTAAACTCATTTCTTCCACTGCTGACCAGGAGCCATAGGATTTCAGGAGTCATCTCTCCTCCTCTGCTACTCGTAATTATACATTTCCTGAACTGCCACTCGCACTTTATTGTGCACGAGAGGGAGAAGGACTCCATCAGCTGGAGTTCTGGGTGTACTCAAACTTTGTGTGAGCTCTCTCCAGTGGGTGGTCCAGAGATCATTCAGCGCTCAGTGTCAATACAAGAACCCAGCTTTATTCTCGTCCCTCTTCCAGCTGTGCTGTTATGCACAGTCTCACAGGTGTAGACAGGGTGGAAAATGTACAGCACAAGGAAAAGAACACAACTCAGAAAGGCCTCTGTGCTTGCAATGACGAGTTTTTGAAGTCACAGCATCTGATACTATTTTGTCCTTTCCAAACTGAAACTACTGGCAAGAGCCTTGAAAATGATTGCTGAGCTACAAACAAATTGCACATACAACCAACCCTATGGCAATCTGCATGCATGTGTTCATTGCTAACTTTCAGCTATGTAATCTGCTATTCAGAAACTGGCCCTATGTCCTGGAAAACATCCTCAGATTCCTCCTCAACTATTCTGTCTCCATGGCTCATCAATTAGCCTCTAATGAATGAGATGAAGGACTTCTACACTTCGTTTATCAAAAACCACACGACCCTTTCTTTGATCCTATTACAAGACAGCAACACGACTGGGATGAAGTGTCTTTGTTCAAAAATGCCCCTTCTGTGTGCTTCATAACGTGCACTTCTCCAACATTCATCAGAGTTACTGGCATCTCGCTTCATCAAAGTGAATAAAAACATCAGTATCTTGTTTTTCACAAAGTTTGCACTTTGCTGTCACCCACACTTCCTGACAAGTAATGAGCTCCCCCTACCTCAAGTTCCCAGAACTTTTATCCTTTTTTTTTTTTTTAGCTTTTATACAATGTAGGGCACACAAAAAAAGACTACTTGGTCTGTCAAGGGGCTGGAAAAAATCTACTAAGCCTTATCCAAATATTCCTACATAATGAAACCTCTCCTGTACTCCAGCCAGTCCATGAGACTGAAGTTCAAGTCTTAAAGGCTCATCTTCAATATCTCCTCAGGCAGGAGAAATCCAGGAAGAGATTTCTTTTGAGAACGAGCAGCGCCTGTGTCCATGGTGCTGCTGAATTTCATTTACCTCTATGAGAAATAACTGTTTTCCTTTCTGAGAATTGCAAATAGCAGAATATATTAGTGCATTTTCTATTCCTCTTTTAAAGGAAGGCAATGAGACTCAAAAATATGAAGCCTGGACACAGATGTAAAGGGTCATAAACTGACAAAGAGTGAGCAAAGTCCAGACTAGCAGGGATCCAGTGACACCAGATCTGTTCAGTGAGACTGGACTGTATGGCTGGGACAGGCTGGGTGAGAGGATTGAAGTGGATACACTTAAAGAGGGGGAATCCATAATGAGCCTTGTGAGCTTTAAGAAGATTGATAAAAAACATGCGGGGTGGAAATGTTGCTGTGGTTCTCTTTTAGTCTATCATACCTGGTCCCCAGGTGGGTACATTAATCTTTGCTGCCTCCTCCAGTGCTCTGACACAAAAATGATCCCATTTGAGACACCTCTGTACATGAACAGAGTCCAAGGGACAAGACAATGGGCACACACTGAAAGGCAGGAGGTTCCCTCATTTTTCACTGCAGGGACGACCGAGCACCGGCACAGGTTGCCCAGCTGGGTTGTGGACACTCCATCCCTGGAGATTTTCAGAAGCCATTTGGACATGTTCCTAGGCTGCTGCTGTGGGTGACACAGCTGGAGCAGGGGGGCTGGATGAGATGACCCCCAGAGGGCCCTTCCAGCCTCAGCCATTCAGTGATCCCGTGACACCAAAGGATTTCACTCCACACTTGCTGCTGCTGCTGTGTCAGTGTTGTGTCACAAATGCCTTAAACTCAACTTTTTTACATTCTCAAAAGTCACTGGTGAGATAATTGTTTCACTTGCTTGACTTCCTTGAGGACAAATTAGATTCTCCTCATATATGCTTTACCTTTTCTTACATTATTACCTCGCTCCGGTAGACCGTGTGCAACGAGGCAAAAAACCCATGACTTTAATGACAATATTGCTATAGTTACTGCAGGACTGTGCCCTAGAAAATCATCAAACTTTTCTCTTCTTTTTTTTTCTAATTGCCATTTTAGAGGCAAATTACCTGCGGTGCTTCCTGCAGTTTATTCATGCTTCAGAGTGCAGGAACACACAACTTGCACCTCTTTGGCTGCAAAGCCCTTCACCCTGCTGATAGCTGATATGATTGAAACCCAAGGCCTGGTGTTTCTAACTTGTACTTGAATTTAGCCTGGTGCTTTGTGAGCAACCATCCAGCCTCTCTGCTCTCAGGTAGGACTGGAGGGGCCTCTGCTGTGCCAACCTGACAGCTCTAGCCAACCTTGGCAGCCTCTGAGTTTTACGAGCTGCTTTGCCTTAAAAGCGGTCTATGATGCTGGGACCAGAATAAGTACAAAATATGTTACCATCAGATATACAAACAAATCTCTGAGGCACGGGAGATGTTCTTACAAGAATGTTCTGCTCTGCTTGGTTCAGTCTTCTTGGTCTGAAACTTTTAGACTATACCAGAATTGGAAATAATTCAAAAGCTGGAAAAATAAATCTCTCTTCAGAGATACTTGCCCTCATTTTCAAAGAAAACTTAATTAGTTTTCTCTCCCTGTGACCAAAAAGCATGTCTTTCCTATTGTCAGACCTGGAAGAATTATGAAACTTAAGCACAAGTGCATGTCGTGATGCTAATGAAGCTCTGCCTTAGTTCCAACCCACTCTATGCCGAAGCAATCAGACTAAATCACACTCAGTAAAAATAACCCACACCCAAAAAACCAAAACCAGCCCCAAATCCTATTTTCTCCTAACTTTGAAGAACTGAAGGAAAGAGTAAAAAATGAAGAGGTCTTCTACTTTCTCTCGACCTCTAAAACACATAAAAACAAGTATGTAAATAATATATAACTTGAAGTTGACCACTCTTTTCTTCTGGTTGATACTTGACTTACACTCAAGATGAGCAGCTGGAAGAACAGTCCACTATAAAAAAGGAAATTACTACAAAGTTCCACGGTTTTGTTTTGATGAATACTTAGGAGAGTCTTTGTCCATGTTCACGGAGCTATATATCTCCTTAAAAATAATTTATTTCATGTTGTTGTTTTTGGGGAATATCTGTGGAAATAGCACACTTGGGGATGCAGCTGTGAAGTAACTCCTGCTTTCTCTAAGCCAGTTTGAGATAATTAAGTGAAGAAATAGCTATTTCTATTGTTCTTATTTTTAATATAGAAAGAGGGATGTGTACTTGACCTAAGATAGGGACCAGAGGACAGGTTTAACTCTGAATCTCAGATGCACAACTCAGAGTTAAGGTCAGTATAGAAAGCTTTAGGAAATACCGTCTTTGTATGTTTATGTACTTTCATGCCATGTGTAGAATTTAAATAATTTCTTATATTCCTATGGTAAATATGTGCATGGTGATCTTTCCTTTATTGCCCAGAATTCTACCTTTCCAGCTTGACAGAATGTCGGGGTGGGTTCCCTCTGAGTGCAAGTGGAGATGGTGTCTAAATTGCTCTGAATGTGTACAGAGGGCAAAAGAGAGAGGAGTAACATCTGCAAACTTCATTAGATGATAAGTGTGGAAGGTTGGTGATTTCTGCAAATGGTCAGGGTTGCCCCTAAGCTAGGAATACCTCCTGCAGGCTGCAAGAGCAAGGCACAGGCACTTAGCAGGAAACAGAAGAACAGAACATGTGACCACTGAAAATGAAGTTCTGTGTGGATGCCTTGTTTTGTCTTACCCCTGCTGAATATGACAGCAAACCTTCTGTAAGTAACAAGGTGACGAAATGCTTGTGTTTAAACTCAAAACAAGGTTGGAGTTAACAAAACATATCGGTGTAGAAATGTTTGAACATTTTATCCTAATATTTATTGCCAAAATTATTGCCTGTGAGCCCTTGACATTGAACCTCTTCACTTTGTTAACTGCTTGACAAACACGGAACAAAACCGACCGTGTCTGCTGAAGAATGCAAATATCAGGGAACAGATAAATACAGACACACCAAGGGCAGGCAAAGAAACCTGTCTGAAGTCATTCTAATGCTTCCACGCAGTGCAGGCAAAATTAAGGACAAAATAACTGAAGGGGATGAAATAGGGGGATCAGAGAAGCTGGAGGACTCTGGCTTAAGAAAGTTAAGGTGAAGATCAGTGGGCTTCTGAAGAGCAGTGAGGAGCTGGACAGAATTCATGAATGTGAAAAGGATCCCAGTAACGCCCTCCTTGCTCACTAAACCAGTCAGAAATGAGGATGCTCTGACATATACTGACATTTATCTCCTTCCACTGTTCTCATTAAAATTGGTCCACAGTTACTTGTAGCTTTGCAATGTGTTGAAATGAAGAAGGGAAAAAAAGTACTTTTGAGAGCAGTTAATTTGGAATTAAATTAGTTTCTTCACAGATCAGAAGATATGTACATAGCAGAACCTCATTGATTTATACCGGCATGTAAGAAAGAGCAAAGGACAGTGAGCCATCACTCCTCACAGAACTGCAAAGCTAAATCCCAATCAAAAGCAATCAAAGCAAGAGAAAAAAGAGTATGAAAACAATTCCGTTCTGAAGCATCTTTTTTTAAAAAGATTTTTTAAGGAAGGTAGAAATAAAACAGTTTGGTATTCCAAAAAATAGTTTTCAATACAGAGTTCATTCAAGGGAGCTGGCATTTTTCCACTGACTTCAGCAGGCATCTCTCAAACGTAGCAGGTACCACAGCCCACCTGGAATAAGTCAGCTGTGCCTCGGAGATGATGCAGAAGGTCGGATAAGCCACTGGACTGGACACGGGCTGTAACAGGCATCTTGACCCTGCCAGGCCCCGCCTGAGAGAATAGAGAAGCATTCCAACCAAAACACATATCCATAGGTAGTTCAGAGGGGTTCACTTTCCAAACAGGAAGAAAATATGAGAGAGAGGGAATGGGAAGAAAATTCCTGCAGAAATATATGGTTACAACTTGTTTAAAATCAAAGCCATCCTGTGAAGAAGGGAGAGAACTCCAAGCAACTTTTGGTTCGATACAGAAATAAAGGCAACAATAAAAACAAAGCCTACTTCTAAATCTAGGGATGGCATAAATGACATAGACACCAGCAGAAATTACAGGTTAGAGTACGGAGGGTTCATATGGCTTGCTAAAGACATAAAGACTCAAATCCATGATGACCAGAGGCAAATACCTACAGCTGTTAACAGAGATGCAGAAGAGTTGGAACTACTTCATAAATATTCATAAAACTGAAAAAACAGGACAGTGCACCTGTATCCTGTGAAAAGAGGTGCTCTCCAGCCTATCAGCTGCAAACAGGATGCTAAACCACAACCGTGGGGGATACGTAGTTTTAGTCAGGAGATCGAGATGATTTCTACCCAGAACCCTAAAATCTTGGGTCGGCAAATTCTACTGATTTAAAATTTTTAATACACCTTAGAATACCAGGGCACTGATAGAACATTTAGGTACCAAAGTCTTGTGCCAATATTTAGAACCTTCTGTATGGTACTCTCTGCAAATAGAGTGAATTCATAAGGAAAGCACAGTTTGGGGAAAATCAAAGTGATTGTGATTCAGTGTGGGAGAAAAGGAGAGAGGTAAATGTATGCATCTGGCCTGACATATGTTTTGGCTCAGCTCTGTGAAAGGAAAAAGATACATCCTGTAAAGAAATGGCACAAAGAACAAGTGATAAATAATGAATAAAGATTCTGCTTTGTTTGTTTATAGAATATCAAGAGCATCCTGCTAGGTGCATTTTCAATTATCATTCATTCTGCACAGCCCTACTGTGATTGCTTTAACCTTGATTTTAAGACAGCAGTAACAGTAATGTGCAAACATATTGGTACAGCCATGGTAGCAAGGCAAGAACGGTGAAAAGTGTATTTATAAAGCAGTAAAATCACATTAAAACTGCTATCCAATAAAAACTACATTGTAGCAGCATCTGGGAAAAGGGTATTCACAAACCAATAATATCCTATTAAAACTAATGTGCAATAAAAGCAGATCGCAGCAGAATTTCTAACAGTCTTCAGACCAGGGCTCTGGAAATGGGGTTTTGACCTTTCCCACTACTGCTGGCTTCAACTCAGCACTTGGGGCACTGCTCAGGAAGCACCCAGGACACAGCTTAGGTTAAGCAACCAGGTTTTTTTCCCCATTAATCAAACAAACTCACAAACGTGGTGAGTTAACCAATTATGCAGCAAGTAACCTTCTGAAAAAGTACACCTGAATCTAATTCAACTATCCCGATGAATAAAAGAATGAAAAGATGTGTCTGCTTCAAAAGAAATGTTTTCAAATAGCAAATGGCTGTATTTCCACAAATGTAATGCTCCTGCACCCAAACTGCAGTGAGAATAATTGCATTTGAGAATAAATAATGGGATGGTTTAAAATAATTGGCTTTGCTTACAGTTTGAACCACCTTTGCTGAATCTCCAGTTTTTCCCTACGGAAGCTGAAATCTAAAATCCACCCAAGTTCCTTGGAATTTTTGCATGCCAGTGAGCAAATGTCAAACTCCCCACTGCTCAGGTACTGTTACACTCAGGGAATCTGATACAGAAAAGCAAGAAAAATTAAAAGTAAACACTGGAAAGTAAAATTAATGTTTGTCAGGGCTGTGGTGGCTTACATTCGGAGGCTACTCTGCAACTGTAAACAAACCTTCCTCAAGGTAAGCTGCAAACCAGCACACACAAAGCCATCAGGGTACAACAGAGCTCCAGAAATGTGCTCAGGAGACAAAAAACAGCAAGAAAAGAGAAACGTTGTGGTGCAAGTGTGATTCTGTGGAGACCTAGAGATATAGTGGGAGCTGCTGGGAGACCAAGCGGGTACCAGATGAATGATTCCATTAGAGACAACATTCCGCTGTCAGCCGCCTCTCCTGTGTCTCCAGGGAGAGACTGGGGGTGCTGCTGAACACCCTGCAGGGCATGGGACAGACAGGGGGCTCCGAACCATCCCTGCTGACTGACACCACCACGGGAGCAGGGTCTGACCTTGTGTTACTGCCCCTGAGGGGATCAGGGCAGGGCTCTCCACCTCCTGCATCCCACAGAAACAAGCGCACGTCCTGTGCTCTGCAGAACAAGGGGACGTTTTCCTGAAAGGCTCCCAGAATCCCAGGTAACAAATGGTTTTTCCTCTTCACCTAAGGAGACCTTTGCCAGATTTCTTAGACTCGAGCAAAACTCACCACTGCTACTGCAGATGCATCACACTCCTCGTTCTACTGGAATTAGTAACTACTGAGGACTATTTACCCTCACTTAATGTCTCAGGCCAAACCAAACCCTGGAAATCCACACGTACTCGGTATGCCACTACGAGATCCTTCGCTTAATTCTTTACCAGCAACTCATCTCATGTACATCACACACATGAATGTGCTGGCCTCATGTTTTAAACATCTGAAAAAGCCAATTAGGCTTGTCACTGATCCCCTTGTTTCTTTCTTTTACGTTAAGGCTTCTTTATAGTTGAGATCCCTATATGGGATATGTCTCCAACAAAAGTAACATAAAAACAAGGAGCTGAATTTTATTCCTCTTGTATAATGAGCTTCCAGTACGGCACTTACAAAGGCTCTGTTCTCATGTAAAGTAAGCAGGAGGGATTAAAAGAGCAGGGGCTGTATTTTACATTCACTTATCAGCTGTGGCTCAGCTCTTCCATGAACTGTATTATCTCATTAAAAATCCACTGACGGTCACGTTGCTCAGTCAGGCTATACAGGGAGCTGCTGTTCCCTTCTGTGAGTGACAGGCATCACAAGAAATGGGGTGGGCTGAGTGACACGAGTGGCTGGGAAGCATAAATCCATAACAGCACAACGCAATGGGAAAATATTCTTCCAGTGTGATTCCATTTATTTTGGCAGAGATTTAGATCAAAGTTCTTGGGACCAAAAATTTGGTTTGGTTTCATTCTTTTTTCCCCAGAGTAAAACAAACAAACAAACAAAGAAAGCATAAACCGGAGATGCAGACAGGTTTTTTTTCACTGCAGGATAAGAACTGAGCACAAGTTAGAGATAAGGACACCCAGCTCTCCAAAGTCTGAGCACTGACCTTGAACTTCCCAAGGAAGAACATCTCTGCCAAGCTTAGCACAACAGGCTCCCTGGAATAATTTGGGCTGTGGCAGCCGAAGGTACAGAAACAAAAAAATTTAAATGTTTACATATTCATTTATTCTGCACTTTGTAAACTTAAGAAACCACACGTCACGGATGAAATTTAAATTGCTTTTCACTTCAGCCGAAAGACTGCTGATGTCTAAGCAAACCTTTTCTTGAGGAAAAGAAATACCTTTTGGGTGTTTAGGGGTGGCAGTTTTTATTTGGGCAGGTTGTTGATGTCTGCTTTTGCCTGGATGTGAAGGTGCTTCCCACTGAAGCCACAGGTGACCCCTCCACGAATGAGCCTTCGATGTATCACCCCAGAGTCCAACGTTAAGGACATGGCCAAGAGCCCCCTGAACTACAGCCTTTGGCTCAGGACATATCTCCCTGTCACAGGAAGGGCTGCAAATAAAGAGCTAGGATGACATTTGAGTCGTTCTTTAAGTCAATTTGTGACCTGGGTTTTTTCTCCACCAGGGAGTTTATTGGTATGAAAGGATGGATCTGGCATTTGCACACTCAGCCCTTTCTCCTGGATCAGTGCATGTCTGCCTCGGTCTTACATGAGAATACTGGTGATTGCAATTCTTTACTATTGAGATGATTTCTAGTTTATAACAGGAGAAGTTTTTTACTACAAAATGCGAAGTGGGGAGGAAGGAGGAAGTTTTCCATCAGAAGACAAAGAGAAATGATTGCTCTCCTCCCAGACTGAAGTACTAACCGGATGCGTTTAAAAGCGAGTGGTTCAGGCCTCTGCTTTTCTTAATTATTCCCCTTCTCACAGGAAAATCACAATGACTTGATTGAAAATAATAATTAGGAAAGTTGCTGTTGTGTTTCACATCATGAGAAATTAATCTCTATTTTCCTCACCCAGCAGGAGTGAAACTCAGGGCTGCAGAAAGCCAGAGGAAGGATTTCCAGGCACCAGAGAAAGCCAAACCTGCCGCTGCCATCAGTCAGCTGCAACACCTCAACCCTGCACCAGTTCTCTGGCCAGGGAATGGCTATATTTGGAACACAAGGTATCCTAAAATTCCCTCTTTCTATACCCATATCATGCTGTTGCTGCTGTCTAATTCTTTGACTAGCCTCACCTCAGGGCCTCTTTAATCACTACCATTTCCAATTTTCTCTCGCTCATTGAGCCTGCGTGCTCAGGAATAATTTCCCCAGGGGAGATCTCTCTGCATATTTTTTTTTCAGGTTGATTCTCATTTTGCATTTCCAGTGCATATACTTTTCTCACTAGGCACTATTTTGTTCTTTTATGTCTCTATTCCTGTACTGTTTATAGTACCTGTCACCTCAGTACCACCCACAAATTTTATTAATGTTCTTTTTCCCCTTCTCCAAAATGCAGCTTTTTTCAGTATTTATGATGAAGCATCTTTCCCTACCCATGCTTGCCCACAGAATAACAAGATCTCTTAAAACAATGACTTAAAGAAGTCATTTTGCTTAATTGGAAAAATATCTCATTTATTCCCTTTACAGAGTCGTTTAAGCTTGTCTGGTTCATAAATTTGAAAAGTTTACAACTGAAAAATAGCACTATAATTCAATACTGTGAAGTCTGGAAAACAGGAACGGGTCCACACTTGTACCTGGTAGATAAAATATGCTCATTTTTCCCTAGCAAGGCTCAGACATCCATGGCAATGGCAATGTAAAGCCTGAATTTCACTGCTTTTCCCTAAGCACGGACATTAAACAGGCCACAGCATAACTCTGTATTTTCTCCCTAGCTGACCTTTGCATCCTACTGATATATTCCCATTCTTGACAGTGCCTGACCATATCTATTGTTTTTCCATTAGGAGACGATTACAAGCAATGCTTTTCCTACAATCCTCCTGAAAATGTTCATATTGAACAACAGAATAATCATTAAAATCCATGCAAGGAGAATCGAGAGGCTTTATTTTTCTCTTGAATGTAGAAGAAATTGCTAAGGTTTGGCAAGCTGCTCCTTATGTAAATGCTTTCTTTTCTCATCACCAATACAATGTCACAGTTATTTAAGGGTTTGCTACAATGCCACGAAAAAAGCATATTTTGGTTGCACTTCAGAGACTGACAAGGATTATTTTTAAATTGATAAACAATGCAGTAGCGTGGCTGCAAAGTAAAGACCCAGAAAGAAGGAAGATAAAAATCAGGTCTTTTGAGAGGTCCGGCTGGGACTATGGGGAGACGCCCTGAAATTTTTCCCTCCAGTGACTTCAAAACAGACAGAGCTATCCAGAAGAAAATCACTTTCTCAACATCCCTGCAGCAACAGGGAGCTGGTTGCTAGAGAAAGGACAGTGGAAACCTGAGAAATATGGAAAGTATCAAAATAAAAAGAGCTTTTAGGGAGGTGCTGCAGAAAGGTGGCCTTGCAATGTAATATCGCCTCTCTGTTACAGGTTTTAAAAATTAACGGGGCAAGTTACAGCCTACCAGACACTCTGTAGGTAGGCAGCACCCTACGGTATCCCATAAACATCAGTTTATTCCAAGGAATAAATGTGCTGATAAATGCTGCTCCAGAGCACAGAGACCCCTGTGGAAGCCAAACTAAATCAGAATTACAGTAATTAAGCCTTGTAGCCATAAGGGGATTAAAGGGGAATATTTTTGTAAGGTCAGTGCACATAAATATAGAGAATAGCTTGGAAATGTTGTGCAGCTGTGGAAAAAACATTCCTACACTCTGTCAGCTGTAGTTTTCTACAGAGATGGCACACTTGAAAAGCACCAGCCTTGTGTGGAAGTGCTTTTCCACGTGCTTCTCGGAGAAAAGCTGACAAAGACAGCAATGAGAGTTGCAGAATTAACTGATCTCCTGTAACAAAATTCTGCCTGATAGAGACGTAGAGAACAAACCATCTCTGGGGCTCCAGGAAACATTATTAGTTAGGTGTAGGAGCTGCTGCCAGCAACATCACAAAGTTCCCAGTGGGAAAAGCCCTTCAGTTGTGTCACGGGCCATGACAACCAAAGGAGCTAAGGGCACCTCATGTCCCTGGACATGACTGTGAACTTGGCACATCCTCAAAACAAAACTTAATTTCTATCCTTCTTCTTTGGCCAGATTTTTTCAAAAGGCTTTTGCTAGCTGTAAAGCAAAAGCAGGTTCTGTTGGAATAGAAGCTTACAGCAGAAGGAGTCTTGTGTACAGCCAGAAAACACAGCAGGGCTGTACAAACCCAACCAAACCAAGCAAGGCAAATCCTGCCCAGGTACAATGAGCAGCGCTTATCAGCCCAGAGAGGTCACCGAAGTGCAGATGAGCTCCAAGTGCCTTTCCACTGGCTCTGCTCTCACAGGAGAGTCTCACCATCTGTCTTCCCATGACAGGTGTGAATATATGAAGTCAGCTTGCAAACTTCTGATGAAATTAATGGGCTGTTTTATTCTGCTTCACGTGATCCAGAGTAATGTGCCTCCATGTACTGAATTACAAGTATGACCATAAAAGTTAGAGAGGATATTTCATTGTCTGAAACTTCTTTATTGCAACAGATCTACTGGTTTACAACCATGGCTTTATACTCACTATTATTCACTTCTCCTGTCCTCTGCGACTTTATTCTCCTGGAATAACAAGGACTCTTAATCTTTCTATTGATAGAGTTAAATGAGGAATCTCTTATCCCATGAAGGTAAGCTGGAACCCAATTATCCACTACTTGCCACTGTGAGTGGGTAATAGGATAACACCAGAGCTCTCTGGAATGTTCAGATAACACTTTAATAAGACTTTCCATAGGCAAAGCAGTGTGAAGAGAAGCAATCCTGTTACCACCTCTGCAAGCAGAGGAAGTATCACTACTCCAACTTTACTAAAAGAAAGACTGAGGCTGAGAGAGCAAACCTTTCAAAAAATCAGATGCCTAAAATTCAGGATTAAATTCAGAATTAGGTGCCCGACAGTCACCTGATGATCACATTCCAGCATTTTCTAAGCCGGGCTGCTTGTTTAGGTATCTGATGGTTTCTGTTTGGATTTTGTCACTTAGTTTGACAGCCTGTATGCTGGTTTTCCATTAAAACTGAATTACCTCCTTGAACAAATAGTCACATTTCCAAACTCAAAATTGGTTTTCAGCCATTTAGACAAATGCTTATATATCGTGTTTGCCAATTGTGTGCACATTAGGCTTAGGAAAGTCATTCATTACATACACTATGAAGAACAGAAGCAAAAGGATGCAAACACAGAAGACAGAATTTGTAACCCTCAAGTAAAACCTCACTGCAGTGCTAGTCCGTATTTACACCCAAGACTGGAACCCACGTAATGTCTTCAAAATATTCATGTCCCACCTTAAACACCTGTACAAATTCATCTAAGTTTACTAAAAATGTACCTGTGTATTTGTGCATTTATTTCCCCGTTCCTAGCCTCTGCCATGGGCACAAACTTCAAAGGGGTTGTCCATTGTAGCTCTAGTAATTTCAGTAGTGCTGCTGATTTGTGCCTCAGTAAGAATAATAAAAATATTCCTTAAGAAGTTTCCTCAGTGTTAAATGTATTAAGCTTGGATTAAGCTATTGGTTTATATTTCAGCAATAAATTCATTTCGGTTTAAACTTCAGAGACAAATTAGAACTAATTTTATTTTATGAAAGGAAAAGCTCTAACACCTTTTCAAATCCAGACTTAATTTGCTTTTGATATATTAAACACAGATTTTGTTCACATTTTAATTTGGACTGTGCTAACTTAATGAAATTGCATTAGATGCAATGGGGGAAATGTTCTTCTGAGTGTGAACTACTGTAATGGTATTTGCTTTTATTAGCTAAAAATGAAAGAAAGAATCAATCACAAAACCCTGCCCTGATTTATGGATACCCTGACAATTCAGTAGCCCACGAAATCTTTTGGAAATCAAGAGAGAGGCGTCTTGGCCAAGAAGGCACCACTGATTTCCCTCTGATTTGGAGAACTTTGGTTTCTGCACTTGAATTCTTCCCCCACACTCCTAATGCACATTTACATTTCTGAGAACAAATCTCTGAGCGCTGAAGGGAGTTTCTCATGAAAATTATTGCTTTAAAAGGAAAATGCGCTATCTCATTTTTTCTGGCAAATGGGGTCTCCAGCCCACCCACCCTCTCTCCTTTCTCTAGCCATAATCCTTTGGACCATATTTTCCTCTTCCCACATGTTCTGCGCTGAAACTGGTGACGCTGCTCCTGATTCACTGCCATGGAAACCTAAAATTTTTTGCTTTTTCAATCTCCTTTCTGTCATGGCCCCTAGCTAAGACCAAGTGGTCCGCAGGATGCTAATCACCTGGAACATGGTCCTGCTATTGACAATAACCAGGTGTTTAAAAAAACCATTTTAGACTCGTTACCCGCTTTTTAGGAGTATACTGGTATGTGTGATGTTTATCCTGGAAAAAGATTCCAGTTGGGTCGTTGTCCTGAATTATGCCCTACGAGAAAGGAGTACATCAACATCAGATGATGCAGGCGGAGCGTGGAATCCATTGCTGGACCTTTGACTGGTGCAGTTGGCCCACAGCAGGAGTCTCGGTTGGAAAGATGCTTGGCTGGAGGGGCTCAGAGGGAAAAGAAAAGGTGGTGACAGTGAAGCTGGCTTCAAATTGACTGTACAGGGCAGTTTTCACCTCAGGAACACTCATCCCTGGGCTGTAGAAGTCGTGCCACAGGACTCATCTCGGAATCCTAAATTTGTTTGATATGTGGAGAGTGATGGGACAAGGATATAATTCTCCATCTAGTTCAGACAAGGCAATGGGGTCAATGACATTTTCCTCCATCTGTCTCTTCTTGCCTTACCTCCAGTAGCCCCTCTGCCAAATTTGCCCTGGGTTACAATCTGTGCAATCAACCTGGAAATCAAGATGGGACCGCTGGCTGCAAATAATCCCAACAGGATGAGGAAGAGTGGATAAATGTTGTTGGGGAGTGGCAGGCACTGCACAGCACGGAGCTTGGCAGGATGGTGCAAGAGCTGCTGGTTAGACAGCCCGTGCCCCGCCTTTGGACTGGGAACGAGTGCCCAGGAACTCCCTGAGCAATGACCTGGCCCATTACCTGCCAGCTATGGCTCTTCCTTCAGCTGCTGCACAGTGTTAGCTGAGGCTGGCAACACGAGCGCTAATTGGGGCTAATATTTAATGTGAGCTGCAGAAAATGCAAACTTGAGATAACCTGGATTTCATCCCCCTGCTCTCTGAGCCTGGCAGTTAGGAAGCAGCAGTCACTCACCTGTAGGCCATTAAATGTAACACAAGACTGGCTTCTCCAAGTACCTGAACGATTACTCCTATCAATGAAAAATTCTAAAGTTATTTCCTTGAGGTAAATAAAGCCACTAGAATTAAAACTTTTAGAAGTGATAGATAATACCTGAACTGAGCTCTGATGACTAACGTGGCAGAGAGGGAGGGGGCTTTGCTTATGTGTGGAGCGCTGTAACAGCCATAATTGCTAACGTCCTGTTGTCCTAACATAAATGGCCATGGATTTTACAGAGACAGCAAAGCACAAGACAAAATGCACAGAAATAAAACAAATGGTCTATGAGAATCATCTGTTGTCTGTGAGTAAATGGCTGGCAGCAATTCCGTTTGCTTACAATCTTGACAAGCATCTCCCCCTCTGACAGAGTAACTAACGTGCCTTAGCAGGAGCTGCAGAAGTAGCCCAAAGTGATTAAATCTCACTCTTTCTTGCAGGAAATTGCCTGTGAGTCTTGTCTCACAGCTACATTACGTCTCATTATAAGTTCTGTCTTCTGTATAGATTGGACTTCAGTTTAAGAGTCCCACGGAGCATCTGCTGTTTAAGGTTTCCTACCAATATGTTGCAGATACAGGAATATATTATATATACATTACTGGAAATCTGAACAGCTTTAATCACGGCTCAGGAACAGTTGCTCTGTAAATGGAAATGTCTTTGTTTTTATTTGCATGTTTTCTTTACTGGAACCAAAGATGCTGAGAGCTGCTTTTTGTCACTTTGCTCTTGAAGGTGCAGGCATTTTCTTAATTCAGCGAAGGTAAACACCTCCAATGTATGACAGCTGAAGAAATCCCCATTTTTTAAAGACAATATTAAAAATAAAAGGGGATTCAAATTAAAAATGTCCAGTTAGTGTGCATCGAGTTTTCTGAGGTGACACAGGGGTCCACAACTCCTCAAACAAATGGCAACTCTTACATAGGCTGAAATAATGAACTTCTCTCAATTCTGAGAATGTGTTTAAAAAAAAAAAAAATCTATTTTTTTCAATGAAGCACACCCCGAAATTCTAAAAGTGAATGTACAGACAACTTTAAAGTAGAAACCACTTGGGAAAATATTTTTAAATTTTTCCATATTTTACCACAGGTTTTTTTGCCTTTTTAAATTCTTAACCTTTTAATCACAAGCTGTCTGAGCTGCCTGGCAGTGCTGGGCTGAAAAAGAGACCCCACCTTTCCGAAAGCCTTCTAGACAGACTGGGAACCTGATTCTGGGCCAGACTGTATGGGACGGGTCTTGGAGAGGAGGAAGGATTCCTGTCAGACAGGGTCTCATTAGCTCATCACCTCCAACAGCCACCACACAATACTGAAGCTGGAAGAATGCTAGCCTAGAAGGGATTCAGGAATTCAGGCTGTTCCTTAAGAGAGAGCCACTTCTGCCTTGCGGTGTCAGCAACTATTAAGAGGGAAACTGACTGTCTCCAAGGAGCCCAAACCTGTCGTTGTGCCACAGGCATGTTGTAAAGGAGCTGCAACAGCCCTGAAATGGGCTTTTATGTGGCAATGGCACATTTTCTGTATCACAGAAAATGCAGGGACTTTAACTCCCCCCATTAGCACTGTGCATTCATGAACAGCCATCACACCTAAATGAGGCTGTACCTGCTGGGCAGCTCTGTGATGCTCTTCTCCTAAAATACATCGCTTGGGAATTGGGAGGAATCTCTGTAAATGGATACTACGGAAATAAGGGTTTAGAGTAGACTCCTGTGGTAAGAAGAACTTCTGCCTCAGATACTGAAAGATTTAGTAATCAGATCTGTACTTGATTATTGCATTATTAGTACATTATTAAATGAACCATTCATTACTGTTGTCTGTTATCTAGACTTCGTAGAAAGTAGAAAGAAGATACATAAAGTCTTCTCCTTCCCTTAGGAGACATGAACTCTTAAGGAACTCTTAAGGCTCCCTAAGGAAGCTGTCTGTAGAAAATGTCACATGTTTTGGGGGGACAGTGACTGCTGCATCTATTCCCTTCAGCAACATGTATTTACCCTTGAAAAACAGTTTATCCAAAATGATTGTACTCACTCAGGTGAAATATGCTACAGATGCTAAGAGGGATGAACATGACTGGATTTCACTCACAGAGAAGTCCTTTAACTCTACATTTCGCCTTGATCATAATGAAGTAATCAAAAGGAAGACCAGCAACCAGAGAGGAGAGGGTTTCACGGTGCAAAACCTATTCTTTCTGCTGCCTGCATGCAGAAGGTGCTGAACTCCATTACTGTACCTGCCTGGCACAGCTATTCCCACACAACTCCCTTTTCACCAAGGATGATTTGAATTAGAGCAGCTTCTACAGATGCCTCATGAAAACTTTATTCCAAGTCCTAGACAAGCATGGGAGAAACAGCACTGCCCCACAGGACTGGCAACGTGAGGAGATCAATGACAAGGCACCAAGACATTGTGGCCTACCTGAGTGTGGCACAAGGCAAACAGGAAAACTTCAGCTGAAACCTCCCATTCCCTTACCAGCCTTACCACTGCTCCAAGAAAGTACAATCTGTAGTACATGCCATGGAATATTCAGCATTCACTACTCTATCGTGCATCTCAGCAGAAAAACAAGAGGTAGCCCCCCAGTGCTCCACCAGTAGGAGGAGGAGCTCCATCCCTGCTACTCCTCATACAAGCCAGCTCTTGAGCAGTTCTGGTCCCAGTTCTCCCTCTAGGCCCAGCCAGGGACAGAATATTTCTTAAAGTAAAGTGGAACATAAAACCCAGAAAAAAAGAAGAGGGAAAGAAAAGAAAATGCTTTTTGGAACTTCTCAAAGCTAGTCCTTGTCTGAGCAATAAAAACAGTGAAATAAACAGCACTTGGTGATAGACCTGTGCAACATCTCTGCCATTTCCATTTCAATGGAACAGACTGACATTCTCATCCCTGGTACCTCTGACAGAGCTGTACTGCCAAGGGAAAGCTGGTGCTGCTTTGGAACAGACATGGTGTAGGTGGACAAGAACAACCACCCTCCTGCTCTGCTGTCAATGAGCCTTTCCTAAAGAGCCACAAAAGAACAGTGTGCAGCACCAACAGAGACACAGTTAACACTTATTGACTGAGCTGTACAAAGCCGTGCTCACATACTCCTTACGTGGAGGAAATCTGGCATTACACCTTAGCTACCCCCTACAGCTACAGTATCCCAAAAAATGTCTGGAGGATTCCTGCCCCCCCTTCATTTTTCTCTCTGCTATTTTCTGTCAAAGCACCAAAATCAATAGTGGCACACTGATAGAACCCAAATTGGTTGGAAGATCCAGTACCTGGTATCTAGTCAGTCAAGTGTGATGGATTTAATTCATGCAGCACTTATTATTCCCAAGCTTTGCTTGTCAACGGGGAAAAAAAGGATAGATCTGAAAAGCAATCAGGCAGTTTTCAAAAAGACAAATCTTGCAGTGGTTCCACTTGCTCCCCTATCCCCATTAGTTTAGATTTTTTTCTTCACTCTCATTTCTGTACGTTTCATCTCTCTGACACTGGCATCGTAACAAAGGGCAGCTGTTGCCAAATGAAGTCTGTTCAATTTTCTGGCAATTTCTCTAGCACATGCACAAAGGTTTTAACTAGAGCATGATGACACCATTCTCTGATGGGCAAATTGTGAATCCAGTGTGATGAAGCACATTTAAAACACCAAGGATCCTACACAGACCCCATTAGAGAGTTTTGGGCTACATTTTCAGGTGGCTTCCCTTTCTCACACATACTGGTATTTAGCTTTGTATTTTCACAGTTAGTTAACAGCCTAATTTTGAAGGAAGATCTCTGCATCTAAACAGAAATTTTTTCATATGAGCACTAAGGGCACTGCGAATCTTAAAGTTTGAATGGGACTCCAGGGGAAACTTGAGAAGTCCATGGAAACCCTTAAATATTACTAACCATGAAGAAACCATATCATTTTAGCAAGTTTTGGAGGCAGGCATCAGGCGAGGGCTGAAACAATTTTAAGAAAACATCCTGGTTTTACTCTTCCCAAAGATGTGCTTATGTCCAGTGATGGAAAGGGAATGCCAAGGTGTATGGAGCCCTGCAGCAGGCCAATTCCTATTTCTTCTGATCAGGTATGGCTTAGCCTGCTCCCTTTTTCCTGGAACCTGGCTTTCTAGAAGCTTGTCTTCGGCCAAGAACAAGGAATTCCTTGTGTGCTGTCCAGCACACAACCGTACAAGAACACTGGGAAGTTTACGCTCCTGACATCAAGCACCAGGCCTAAGAGCTGGCTGAGCAGGAGACTGCCCTGGCTGGGCACCTCGGGTGAGGATCATTTCACCATCAATTAACCCCTGTGCTCACTGCCTGTTCAGGAATCACTTTTTGCAGAGCCTCAACGTGAAGTGGGGCTTGCAGTGCCAGTCCAGTGTGAATGGCAGCCATTGGGAACAGTGGCTTTCTAACACCCCTGAAAAGGTGACTTGTTGGTGCGGGTTCTGATTCTAAGCCAATTTTAGCAGTTATTTTCCCCACGTTCTCTAATGCAAGTGGCATTGCACAATAAAGGTTTCACACGAATCCCATGCACCAGACATTCACCTTCACTGAGGTTTCAGGAAAAGTCTCTCGTTTTCATATTATTTCACCACCCAAGTTGTTCACGTGTTGGATGAGGATATTAATTCCTGGTTTTGTCTGGTGCGAACAACAGGGTAGTAAGCCTCATCTTGGAAATATTAATCGGTGTTCATATGTCAACTTTAGGTTTCCATCTGGTAATCTGATTCCCTGCTCCACACTCCCCCATGGCTGAAGGCCAAGGCTGCAAAACTAACGTATGGCTACACCTGCATTGCCATCTGCTCCACAGCAAAGCCTTTCCAAGAGCACAGTGGTGGGGCAGGAAGACAAAGAGAAAAACAACACTTTCTTACTGAAAATGAGACTTGCCTACCTGAGTTTATATAATCACCATCAGTATTTATCATATCTGCAGAGTCTAAGAAATAGACCTTCATTTACTGACAAGGCAGAAGGAGGTTTCTGACTTCAAGATCTTAGAAGTTACAGTCACAATCACTCTTCTCCTTTGTGTGCCTCCCTTCAAAGGGCTGGAATCTCTCCATGACAAGGCTGATGGCCCAGCAAAATGCACTTCACGTGGCTTTCACTAGCATGGCCCATGTGAGTGACACACAGAGTTTGATTTTAATTTATGTGTAAAGACACAGGAAGGCTTGGGCAAAAAATCTCATTGTATTTTCTTTGGGTTTATATTTTGATATATTTTATTTCAGAGTAAGATTATATCGAAATGAAAATGAAATTAAGATATTGTTCAGTGAGTCACGAAAACAGATTTTTTTAAATGGACAGGAATTAAAAAGCAAGACTATTTGTATTGCACTGGAGGATGACGATTACTTTAGATTTAGATGGCAAATAACATACCTGAATCAATCATTCAGTTATCCTACTAAGCAGGATAAATGAATTTCTTTTTTCCAGAAAGAAAATATTAGTAAATAGGTAAAGACCTAGTCCCAAACCTCTGGCATACCCAGAATATCCACTCTGAGAGACATTTCAGAGGTGTCAAGGAAAGGGTTGCTATAATTTTACATACAAGTTTTTAAATTACTATGGTGATGCATGCTCATAGAAAATCTTAAAATCAAGTTTTCCCAACAAATTAGTGGAGGTTTCTGAGTTGTTTTTAACATCACTCCTAGGCTTGTTTAAGAGTGGAGGTTTCATGAATCAGGGTCAGGAATAATTTCTGATTGTAAATGAAGGTAGACAGGCTACTGCTGTCATTAAGCCAGACTTCTCATCAGCCGTTTCAAACTCTGGATCTTCATGGAAACTCAGGCTAAAGGGCCCCAGTCCTTCCCACTGTTCCACCACAGAAAGGTTATATTTAGCACTTTTTTTCAGCCAATTACACCCACAACATTCCTGTGCCAAATCAAGTAACTGGTTACATCAGTGCTCCCACCTCACAGACTTCAGCAAATGAAAACTTTCATGCTCTTCAATGAACATCACTGATACCATCTCCTAATCTTCCTGATGATTTATTGTAGGCACCCAACTTCCACACCTTCCTCCCTCTTGCACAGGAAGCTTCCTGAAGCATTTGTTTCAAGGGCTGGATGGTCTGGAGGTAACAGAGCTTGGGACTGGATGTGATAGGAATCACCTCAGGCTGTACAGAGAAGATTCAAGGCTGTCCCAGCTGCTGAACAGTGATTTGTTTTTGTACCACAATCATCCAAACCCCATGACCGTGCCCCTCTCTACCACCCAGCACCACTGCTAAATGCACCAAGAACATAGAAATGATTCGCAGGAATGGATATGAAATCATGTAATTCAAAATCACTGGGGGAACTTCAGTCTGAACTAAGAACAGGCATCCTGAAAATCTGCATCCTGTTAGTGTTCAAGTCAGTATTGACCTATACATTATGTGTCAATAATTCACACGGAAACACGCTCAGCTCCTGAACTGCAAGGCGAGATCAATGGAAGGTAGATCAGAAATGGGTTTCAAAACCACAAACACTAATTTACCACATTTTCCACAGCTACAGGGAGAAAACAAACTCTCAGGCCAAACCCAGGATCCAAATGTGAACATTTGCTGGTGCTTCAATTTCATCTTTGCTCTGCAGAACAAACTGGGTGACCAAACGGAGGTTACAGGCACCCAGTTCATGACAGCATCAGCCGGTCCTTCCAAAACCTCCGTTCTCTTTTTGCAGCGCTTGCCTTGTTTCTGCCAAAGGCTGTACCTGCACCCTGGCCCTGCGGAGGAGCCCGCAGGCAGACAGGCTGAAACAATAGCTCCAGAGGAGGAGGGACCGCCCGCCCACTGCCGAGTTGCTCACTTCGGAGGCTGGATGTGTTCATTTACATGCTAACGCTATTAACGAGTATGCGAAACACAAATGGAGCCGGGTTTTTTTAAGGCAGCTGCGCTTGTTTGGGGATTTTGACAGTGAAGACACACAAGGCAAAACAAAACTCAGCATACAGAACAAAACCAACCCAGATGTCCTGTGTCAGCTTAGAGGAATTAAGGAAAAGGAAAAAAAAAAAAAAAAGAACAGAAAAGAAAAAAGTGTTTTCTAAACTGCTGCTTCGGAGCTTTTATCTAGATTTAACGGATACATTAATTCAATTGACGTGCAGTTTAACCAGCCGACAACACATGAATACCTTCCACAAATGGTAGGATTTGCCTTTTTTCCCCCTGCAGAGACATTACCACAGATGTGAGCTTTTTCCTTCTGCTCTTTTCCTTCCCCCATCCCTCTCTTTGTAATATTTTAGCAAATAATGAAATGTACCACATGTCTCCCAACACGCAGGCACGGTAACACTGAAATGAGCTGCTCCTGGCTCTACACTGCAGTTTCTTCCTCAACTGCCTCAGTCTCTTAATGCAATTTTACTGGCTTTTTAAATTTTTGATGGACAAATATTGATATGCTAATGACGTTCAAACCAGTATCCAAGAACATATTCTCTTACTTAAAAGAAAAAAAAAAACAAACCCAAACAGATTTCTTTACCTGGGAGTGGCATGATGTCCAAGGACAGGCATAAAAAGAAGCAAAACTGGGTGTTGGGAAAACAAGGGACACGGTTAGAGAAATTCTTATAAAAGCAGGCAAAAAGGAAAGAGACTAATGGAATGAATGCAAAAATAAGGCAAAAGAAAGGAAAAAACAGTACTGGAAGGGAAATCTGACATTTAAACCTCGGCTCCTGGCTGGTGCCCATGGCAACTCCTCTGACAAGTTGGTAAAAACTATTCTCTCCTTTGACTGCTTTCAAGGATAATCCTTGCTTGTCTTTCCTGGGAACCATGACAGATTTTCTCTCTTTGGGGACGGTGCAGGCGTTTCTTTATAATGGCTCTAATAAATAATGGAGTGTTAATGTCTTTTAGGATGACTAGCTGTGAAGTTTGGTCTGTTTAGGACACATTTTCACACTTGTGCCCAAGCGAGGCATTATGTGGCAAGGAATACAGGTACCCTCAAATGCTTTTTATCACATTTGTGCTGTTTTAAAAATTCTAACTGGAATCCAGCATTAAAAAAAAAATCATTTAAGGGAAAACGACTTGAATTGCTCCATTGAGCTCAGCATGTGGTATTCACGGTTTCTAAATTTAAATAAGGTTTCCATCTGCTCTGTTGTTCAGGAATCTTAGGGAAAACTATTAGAGAGCAGGAGGAGGGGGGAGAGCAAGCATGCACATATTGAGGCAAGGTTATGCTTTCTGTGTGGGATACTTCTGAAGCAAGCACAGCTCTGTAGTGTCTGACACACAGAGCCCCACATCTCCAGTCCAGCAGCTGGAGCTGGACCTGGCATCACCACGGGGCCATGGAGTTTCCCTGAGGCCTGCTCAGCACATCCTGCTGAGCAGGACTCTGGAAACTGCTCATCCAGGGCTTTCAGGTGTGCTGGCAGCTGCATGAGGACAGTGGGAAGGATCTCTCCTTCCAACAGTGTCTTCACTGCAGTTTGTGAGGGATAGCCTAACCTCCTAAGCCCCTTCCCAAACATCAGACAACTGTCTCCTCAGGTGTACGGGAAACTGGGCTCCTTTGGAACAAGAAGGGATGGATCAGCTGCAGGAATGAAGGTTCTCACACACGGTCCTATTGCTCTTGTTTCCTCGCTGAAATATGAGCAACAAATTTAACATTTCCAGTAACTTTTACCACATTAAATAGAAAGAGAAGGAGTGCCAGAAACTGTACAGCCTTGTATTAATAAGTCAAAGTCAGCAGGATAAAATGCACTCAAAAATCCCTGGCAGCACGAACAAGATGCATAGCTCTAGCCCAGAAGAGAAAAAGTACAGTGGAAGTAAGCCATAAACCATGTATGTTTAAAGAGAGTCATAAGGTTTTATACTGGCCTTAGAATAAAAGCTTTTAATATATTTAACAGCCATCTGGAAAACGGGCAGGACACAAATGTGGTGATATTATAAAATGCAGAAAACAAACATGTCTAGGAGGACACAGAGAAGCCCGAAAGCTCAGGGCAGAAGGGAAGCATGGCAGCAGATGGAATTAGTTGTGCGTAAAAGAAAAGTAAAATAAAACCAGTAATCATAACTTCAAACTATTTGCACTTTCTATGCATTTAAATGAGTTAATCACCCAAAAAAGAGAATGCCGCTAAGGGACAGTGCCATGAAAACCTCCTGTGTCTGTACCACAGAGCTTCTAAAAGCAAATTTCTCACAGTGAGGTTGGTAGTAGCACGTCAGTGTTGTAGGACTCTAAATCCTTTTCAAACCCTCCGAGAATGGTGAAGAAATGGGGTAGGAACACAGCTCTGCAGTTTTGTTATGCAAATCCGCAGTGCACTTTCCCGAAACATTTGGTTCATTTCTTGTCATTGGTAACAGACACACACAAAGTTTTTGGGGGGACGGGACAGCAGACTCTAAAAGGATCGATTTAAATGATTAAAGGAACGAGGAGATTTCCATATGAAGGACGATTAACAAGTTCTGGGGCTGGTCTCTGTGTTCTGCTTGTGCACTGCTCACTATAATGCACTGCCAAGCACAACAGTAATGAGCAGCGAGAGGAGGAGATCAGCGCTGCCCTGATTAAAGAGGATACATCTTAGGGAAGCTGTGATACCAGGCTACAAAGGACTCTGCAGATAAGCCCTGCATTTTTATAGGCCTTCTTAAAACACAAGATCAAGGAGGGTGTTTGAAAGCCAGAAATGTAAAATTGATATAAGGTGCTGCATAATGAACCCATCGCCACTATCACTGAAGGCGAGGGCTCAATGAGGTTGGAAAAGATGGCTGTTCTCACAGCTAGGAAATCCACACCGCTGTGGATTTGAAAACAATACAAAACTTTCCTCATAACACAATTATAAAATACCACAGGATAGGATGAAGGAGGAGCACCTCATTCTCCATGCACTGATTCAAGAATGTAGTCAAGGATTAACCTCATTTTCACTTGTGGATATGGCCAAGTAGAGCGTGATGGTAACTCACACACTCAAAACTGGGAAAAAGCTTAAGCAGCCTGTACAAATCATTACCTGATGTGACTGATGAAAATGCAAGAGATACTCTTCCAGTGTGGATACATCATGCTGTAACCCTAACTGATAGTAAGATTTTCTTCCCTCAGAAGCCATAGCTGCTCCAGCAACAGAATATTTGACAAGATGGAGGCTGCATTAATTTTTCCAGAACATGCTTAAAAAATAATTTAGTGAGTGGTAACAGGTTTGAGAAAATGTGCTTGCTTTTAAAGCAGAAAGAGGTTAGACAAGGATGGAATAAATAGCCTGGAAAAAGCAGATGGTACGGTGGTTGTGACGGACCATCAGAAATGTCTCACTCCAACGGGGATGCAAACTAAATGCGCCTCAGCAGTCCTACCTTTTAATAGAGGCTCATCCAACAGCTATGCCAAAAATACGTGCTTGCTTTCCCTACAGGGTTTTTTTCTTTCAGTAGTGCAGCCACGGCAAATGACCACATGGTCATGAATCAGTTGAAAAATCTGAGCAATAATTAGTTTAGTGATTTGTAGTTACAGATGTTAAAAATATTTAAGTATGAAAAGAAAGAATACAAGCATTCTGTTTCTCAAAACCAGCTGATAAGAGTCCCATTTTCAAGCAACCACAAAAGGCTTAAAACTTTTGTTTTTAAAGAAAGTTGAGACTCCTCATTCAGCTGCTTGAGTACGGAAACTGACACTTGAAGAAAAATGTCAAATACTGCAGCAATCACAAAATTACAAAAAATGTGAGTTCTAATCACAGGGTTTGGCATCCCTGTGCTAGAATGTTAAAATATGCCCGAAATACATCCTGTTCTAGTGGGGAGAGCATTCGGCTGAGAAGGATGAGACAGGAGCTATTTGTGGCTTTCTGCAGTGGCTTTTGGGGCAATTATAAAAACCACCTGTGGAGCTGCTTCCCACTTTTATTTTGAGACACAGCGTCGCGTTGACAAATCTGTACAATGCTTAGTAAAAACGGTCCCCAGTTTCAATGGGGGCTGCATGTGTAACTCCACTATAAATAACAGCAAGAAAGATACTCCAAAGCCCTGCATTTAATTCCTTGTGAGAATACCGAGTCACAGGTAATCTTAGCTGAGCTTCCAGACAGGCAGAGAGCAAGGGTTCAGAAATCTCAGCAGCAGCTGCTTCTTCCTCCTGTGAATAGACAGCGCACGGTGGTCCTAATGCACTCTTTCCCTGCCTTCTGTGCTCCTTGGGATGGAGTGCAAACATGCATAATACATACATAAATACAGACATCATGGCTTAAAGCTTCAGGTTCATCAGCTCAGTCCAGGGAATATTATTTCTAGCAGCGTGCTCACAGAAAAAACCATGCTTTGGCAGCTTAAAGGTCTGCCCTTCTCTTCTAGCTTCTCGAGCTTGTATTTCTTTAAAATTTGGGAATCAGGGGAAACTCATTTAAACAGAAATACTGTCTAAAATGTAGTTCCCAAAATACATTTTCAATGACAGATTTAAAGGTCTTTTAGTCTTGGCCAAGTTGTGTGGGAGGGCACAGCAGGACACTAACAAGGCTCATGGGAAAGGGTGGGAGATGAATTTCATATGCAAATGTTGAACATGACATGGATGGGAAGGAGGAAAGAAATTAGGCACAAACATTATCTCTTTTTATCCCCAAAGCTTCATATTGCAGGTGTTATTTATACTGTTTGTTCCGTAAGGAAATCTCTGGAAAGCGAAATGAAGAGTTTCCAGCCTTTTGAAAGATAAACAGCTTGCTGTGTGGAGAGGAGGAAGCACTAATAGCTTGCATGCACATAACTTGAGCACATTACTCTTCGATGTATCACAGTAAAGTCATTTCCATGACACGCTAACATTGTTCCTTTAGGTACTGCTTCAGGAAGACAGTATTTCGGGTGAAATCCTCAGAGACTAGTAAAAAAGCCACCTGCCTGCCCTCGAGACATGCTAAGTGATGATTTGAGTATCGAAAGGCATCAGTGATTCAGATCTGAGGTACCTGAGGGTTATCCAGGAGAGCCCTATTCTCCAGGCATCGCATTTGGACTGTGAAATAACCCACGGCCTGTTTCTGCTGGACTAAGCTTTAAAAGAGTGACACACTTGCTTTAGGACAGACCAGTTACAGACTCACATTCTGTGAGCTGGGTGACACTTTCACATGCAGATAAATCAGTTTTCCTAAACCAGGTCCTTGAGAATCACTTCTTGGTAACCCACACCTAAGCAGAGCTGGCAACAGAGGTGCAGAAAGGGGATCAGACACACAGGGGCAGGGCAGCAGAGTCTGTGCAAAGTGGGGAATTGGAGTTTGAAGGATAAATGGGGAAAAGAGGACATTTTACCTCACTCTTTCTGTAAATATGTATCCCGTTTTGATCAGTTACTCAAACATTTGTGATTTACGGGTAATCTGAGAGTTAAAATCACAAAATGAGGAGAATTCAAACGTGGCAAGAAACCAAAACAACTGGGCATTACACTACAAGCTGCTTCCGTTCTGCATTTGGACTAGGCATCACCTTTGTAAACCAAGGACAATGCTCCAAGTTTGCAAATGGAAACCTCAAAGCAGCAGGAGATGAAAGGAAACACTAAAGTTTCCAACCTCACGCTACAAAAACGTCTTGCTCTCTGCAGCAAAGAGAAACCTGAACATCCAGCCACGGAGTGCATGAAGGTGGCTACTCCTGCTCCTGTGAGGAGGAGAGTCCCAAGCATCCAAACTCACAGTTATGTGGGAGGTCCCAGGAATGAAATTACCATCTCGGAGCCTGAGGCCCTACAGGTACTACAGCTGATTAATTTCCTTCAACTGCAGGCTCGGTGACCCCTGAAGAGCATAAAACCAGCAGGAAGGAGTGGCTTCCTTGGCAGTGTGTGTGGTACATGCATGAGCCAGGGGATGTCACTCCCAGCCAGAACAGGCCTCCCACACTTCCTTCACCAGTTCTCCCTGAAAAGGTCGTTTTGGCCTTTGAAACAGCAAAGAGGGGCTTCAGCTCTCAGCAGACTGCTGTGCTGTCAGAACTGTATCGTCATTTCCCCAGCAACTCCTTCCTCACTGCCTCTGGCACACCATGGCCAGCCAGTCCCTCCTCATTTGACTCTTTCTAGGGATCTTTCATCTCCTCCACTCCCATCACCCTGGCACAGCTCCCTAGCTCCAGCTCCCCTTTTGGGTTGCACATCAGCTCCTTTCCAAATGCTCTACCAGGACAAAGTAATGTCTGCGTGTGACAGGGAAGGAAGGGCTTCATCTGCTGGGATGCTTAAAATCTATTCCAGTCTTCAAAAATGTCTGCCAACAACAGAAGTAAAACCAACCCTTTTCCTCTCCAAGCAATGAAGAAGCAGTGAAGGTTTAAAACCACGTATCTTTAGCAAACTTCAGAATATCCCACAGGAAGCAGGACTAGATATTACTGAACCTGCCACCACACACATCCCAATTCTGTGTGAGACGGAGCCTTACCAAAGCACTGCTGACCTGACAGCAAGGTATGCTCAGGGCAGCAGATCCCTCTTGTCCCATGGACAACGCTGGCAGAAGACTCTACATGCAAGTTAGTGACAAACTGGGAGCAATAGCTGGACTCTGTTTATGCTAAGGAAGTAGAACGGAATGAAAAAGAACTCCCTGCACTCTCAGTGCCCTCCAGCCGAGTTCAGAAGCCACGAGTCACGTACTGGTATGCTGATCTTGCATAACACCACCAGATACCGCTCTTTTGGACATGCCTAATGTTTTGGAGGACAGTTTTATTTGTTGATAGAGTAACAACTGAGAAAGCAAATTTTTTCCCCCTAAAATCGCCCTCAAGACAGAAAGTGAAACATCTGTGTATGGATCAGTGTTACCACATCTGCCCCATTCATAATCAGCAATCGCCTCAGCCACAGCCAAAATAGAAATGTAGACAGCTTGAGCTAAAGGCATTAACTCAACAAGTGAGATGAGAAATGAGGAAAAAATCCTACATGTTTCCCAGGAAATCATCAGTAGGCAGAATCAACCCCCCCCGTTGAGCAGAACTCTTTATGCTTGAGTGTTTTGAGGATGCTTGAAGAAGACAAACCCTACAGCAACACAGAGCTGAGTGCTGGTCAGCACTTGGCTCAGCGACAGTTCACAGAGCAAAGCTCCTAAAACTGCCAACATCATTCCATGGAACAGCCCCAGTGTCTCCAGCTGCAGTCCCAGTCCGGGGTGACACTGGTCAGGCAGAGCAGCAGGCAGGGCACTGAGCAGATGGACAAACTGAAGAAAGAAACAGAGCACTAAGCTTTGGCTTTACCTTTCCAGCAAGAACACCACGCACAGGGACTGCGGAGCAATAGCTCAATAAATAATAAAACTCCAAATGAATAAGGGAACTCGGTCACATGCTTTGTGCCTGACATTTCTATACTGCATATAAGTAAATGCTAACTCAAAATATCTTGCTGTTGGCAACACGTTATCCTATCAGTGCCTGGTCTGACATGTGCTTTCCTTTAACAACCAGAGAGGCAATAAGCAGAATCTATGGAGCTTCTCTCAGCTTGAATTCCTCTGCGACTCAGAGGGATACTGGAACTGCTATTCACCACCCATATGGAGTCATAAAATACTCATCGCTAATTCTCAGGAGCAGGTTCAATTATTTTGGTAGATTGGCACTTCAGCTCCTTGATGAAGTTTAGTAGCACTTAATTTTACAAATCTTAAGAACAAACGAGGGAGAGATCACAGCGTTTCTGCCTTTGTCAGCCCAGGAGAGCGGTGACATCCTTCCTAGAACGTTACCAAGTCTAAGGTTATAGATACAACATTTAATCTCCTCCTGCTTTTTTGCACATCTGTATTACTTGTTTATATAGCAGTTCTGTAAGGATTCTCTGTAGACTTCAAAAAATTTTTGTTTCAAAACTGATTTACGAACTGAGAGTCATGTTCAGTGCTTAGGGTATTCATATCACTGAAAATGAAAAGCTGAGAGTGAGTGATGGATATCTTCTGTTAACAGGACTTAAAGACTATTTGTTTTCCATTTTCATTTCCCTTCACAGTCATAAACTGGTGTTGAATTGATTCAATGACCCAGATATTACTACTTCCACAACTTGGTCATTTTTATCTCCTGATCAAAATGGTTGCAATACAGGAAGGATCTTTATGCCTTTTTCTGTCAAGTTGCTATGCTACTTATTTGCAGCACAGATGCTAAAATGGCCACATCACAGGAAAGGTATTATTATTTTTACTGCAGAACAGAATTAGCCATGGCTGCAGACTAAAATTTTATTCCTCAGCCTTTTTATGAAATTAGCTCACTTTGTCATCTGGTGTCCAATTATCCCTCAGACAGATAAACTGCATCTTCCACACAAGATAAAAGCTGACTGAACATCTCCTCCACTGGAACAGTGTTTCCCTTTTGGTCCCTCTTCGTAAGATGAAGGTAGAAACAGCCACGCACGCTTCTCTGTCCTACACAGGAAGCTTCCCATCTGTCCACAAACAAGGGCTCATTTTTATTGCTTTGGACATTTCCTAGGGAACAGAAAGTACCACTGCCAATTTCTGCCCCAGGAAGTATTATGTTTGATTTTAATTATATTTCTAGAGCTTTTCAGGACTACAGCATTTCTAATTACTAGTGCAAACTGAAGGTATCAGGAAGGGATGCCCCCCTGACATCCTAAGGGCAGCAAAACAGCCGAGCTGATCACATCATTCCCTACCTCGAGGTATGGATCAGTGCCAAAGGAAGGATAATAGACTTTAGAAACCTCTCGTGGGCACTGGGGCAGCACTGGGAAAAGGCACCTGAGGAGATGCTTTACTGGAGCATCAGAGCATTCTGCTACAGGAGAGAAACAAATTCTGAATGCAGACAGCGCCGAAGTCCTGCAGAAACCTGGTGAAAGCCCTCTGGAATACCTGAATCCCACATTTCTGCACAGAAAAAATTCCTGAAACACTGGACAGTGAATACACTGCTGAGAGTACATATTCCTCTTGTATGTTAATGCAGGGTGCACAGTGGGTGAGAGTGGGAAGAAACTATTCCTACAGTTACCTATTTATCCACTGCTCACCCTCCCCCTGGCTCCACTCTCCTGGCTTAGTGCCTGCAGAGGATCCCAGTTTGGTATCCATGTTCTGAAAACAGTAACAGAACTTACCAAAAAACAAACCGGAGAAACTGTTGAAATAATACAGCAAAGATGAATTCTTTCTAAGAATTACTGCCAACTACAAAAAAAGGCTTTTACTTCTTTTTTTAGTTACGAAGCCAAGAAAAGTTTTAACTGAAAATAATTAGAGTTCCCTAAACCTTGGAAAGCAATGGATTTAGTTAATATGCAAAATTCTTTGGTGCTATGCAAATAACTGGGTTATGGAGACGCAGGAGAGAAGGGTTGGTATCATGAATCAAGGTAAGAGAATTTCACCACAAAAGCACAGCTGTTCCAGGGACTGACTTCTGAAGACAAAGTTATGTAAAAAAAAAAATCTCAAAAAAGCTCCCTGGCAATAGACAATACTAAGGATAGCCACAACTTCTTGCTCTTGTATTGCTTCTCTGCATAACTGATGATAGAACAAAGCTGTACCCAGACACAAATGGTTTTCTTCAGGTGATTCTGCTGACTAGATCTGAGAGACATGTTTTGGAATTCCAGCAAAACACACCGTTGCATCCAAGAATTTTACAAATGCTACACACGAGCAGGGCACCAACCTTCATTTGAGTTCTCGTGTGTGGACAGCACCCACAGAAACAGTACAAAGGATTCTCCTTGCATTTGCTGAAACACGGCACTCTCTGATAGTGACAGTGCCTGGGTACTGTGTCCATGAGGGGACACGGGAGAGGCCAGTGAACAGACTCAGGCACCAGAGGCAGGTTAAAAGCCCAGTTACTTTTCTATCGCTAAGCATTGATGCCTTAGGTTTTAACTTCTATATTTCAAATCCTGTCCTGCCTGTGTAACTCTGTGTGTAACTCTGCAGTTCCTTGTGGCCTGTGAGCTGCTGTTCTCTCCTGCTGCTCAGACACAACAAACCTCTGCAGGTTCCCACTCCAAGGACACCGGGCCCCAAAATGTGTAAACTAAAAGCCTCTAAAGGGGGGCAAACTTGGGGTAATTCCATCATGAACTGAGGTTATAATTGGAGAATTAACCCTGATGTGCAAATGAACCAAACTTATCAAAGTGGGAAGAACCTGTGACCCAGGGTCTATCTTGAGTGTAGCCTCTGGACTGCCCAGGGTGTACCTTTGAAGGCCCTTCAAATAAATCCCTCCTTTTATTCTCCTATTCTTGTCTAGTCCCTGTGTTTTAGGTGGCCACCACAAGGCATCAACATCACAGCCCTGTAATGTGACTTTCTCAGCCTGTCTGGTTTAAGCAACACAGAGTCACGGGGTGCCAGGTCCCTGAGGCCTTGCAGAGAGGGCTGGCCAGCCTTTTTGTTTGGTAACGTCCTTCTCAGCAGTGTTCTTTTCTCATATGTCTAAAATTCACTCTTCCAAGACCTTATGCACGCTCTGGCCATAAGCTGACTTCACCTTAGGATACATGAGCAGTTTCCTTTCCCTGTGCCAAGACTTTGGAAGATAATTATGCAAGAGAGACAGAACTGTGGCAGACTCTGCCCAGGCCCCTGGGCTGCACAGACAGGCCCTGGGGACACTGCAGGTCCCACCTGTACGTGCAGTCGCACCTTTTCTCACACGAGTTACCTTCTCTAGCACATTTAATCCACGTTATTTGCATTAATTGGTTTTCTAAAATCAGTGAGCAAGTGCTCCTGTGGTACTTCTCTTGGCACACGGATGTTGTCAAGCACATTCCAGAGCCCTGCTGCAATGAAAGAGCCAGTTTTCCTATGGAACCTTAATTACATTGTTCTGTGATCAAACATGGGATTGCTGGAATTCACAAAGGACTTTTTCCATAAATAGATTTTTCTGCTAATTCCAGTTGTTTGTTCACCCAACTAATTACGCACAGTACAGCCAGTGCATTACCATCCTGCTGCTTGAGCACTGTAAATTGGCTAGACACAGCAATAAATACAACCTCAGAGTTTAGACTGGGCTTACTTGGTTACTTGCTCTGAAATGCTGTTTTAGACCACGATGCTGAAAGCTCTCTCAGTGACTGGGGAATGTCAGAGTGCTTTAGCTCTGCAACACGTGAAGGAGATGCCCGTTATTCCAGATGTTCAGTGTGTGCCAGACATCCAGGCAGATATATTCCCAGGCTCCTACACCCACTCTGTCACTACTTCCAGTATCATAAATGCATGTATGAACTACAGAGACCTACTTCAAATAATGCACTGCAGGCACACATTAAATTCACAACGAGCTCTTCATTAGAGAGGGCATTCACAGGTAGAACTGGCTCTGTTCTCCTCTGGAATTTGGAGCCATACTTTTTTCAGCTATTTTCTCCATTGTACATTTTGGACAGATTTTTCTCTCTCACTTACTTATTTTTGGTCTCTTTCTGCTTCGTGGCCAAGGCCTTGTACCCCAGATACCCCAAAAGCTGTGGCTCCAGGCGTGTTCCCCACTCTCTCTGCTGCATTGGACCCCTGCCCTGGAAGGGAGAGGACCTGAGCCCTGCCCTGGAAGGGAGAGGACCTGAGCACGTGCCCTTGGCTTGCAATTGCTGACTTGGGACTGCAAAATGTCTTACACCTCTACACAAATATGTACATGTCCCTAATTCTACTTGGTTAATAATTAATTGGCCCACAACCCAGATGGCAATGTTAGGTAATTCACTTCTGGAGGACCTAAGTTAATGCCTGAGAAACTGAATTAAAATCATAAAAATTCTATGGTAGTGCACTGTTCAGATATGTGTAGCTAAAAATACAAAAAAAAAAAAAAAGAGGAATCTGCAGTTCTTACTGCTTTGAATTCATCTACTTGACAGATGTGTACTATACTTTTTTATCAACAAAGATAATTTAATTTTATAGGAAGAAAACTAGAAATACAACTTACATTGTACCTGTAATTGAGCTGATTTATAATTAAGATTGAAAACTTTGTTGCTGCATTCCACACGTTTTGCTGTTGTAATGATACAACCGTAAGAAGCATTTTTCCTTTGAAAGCACTTACATAAATATGCCATCCACTCAGAAGACCTGTTTTACTTGAGCATTCTGACATGCCTCTGCAATTTTAATGATTAAAATAGGTCCTCTGTGCTTTTTATTGCTGATGCCATCAGAAAGTCAGAGCACGAGTAGAACAGGTCAATCCTCCTTATTATGATCCACAGAGTAATTTACTAAATTAAGTAAGCTCTTCCATCTCAAGTAATTTAATGCAATTAAACGTACACCTCACATTTATTTTTGCAAAGAAAAAAAAAAAAGAAGGATTTAGAAAGCATATATGCATTTCTTTGTTAACCAACAGGAATTTCCAAGAATTTGGAGGAAAAAGATGTTTTATGTCAGTAATTGAAAGGAATTTTAAAATAAGGTCAATATATCAGCAGGAAGACAGCTGCTGGATATCAGTAAATGCATCCTCCTCCTGTGGACGAGGGCTCTGAGAAAAGAGGCACGAGCAAAAATTTCTGGCTCTGCCTGGACTGCAGTAGGAAAAAGCAGGCAAGCAAGGAACATCAGGAGCCCAGGCAGGCCAGGGACAGAATGGCCATCCAGGCTTGGGACTGCTAATTGACAGGGCAATCAGCTGGGTAATTAGGGACCTAGCTGTGCAGATCCTTATTCAGGTTTTATCAGATAAATCTCTGCCTCAACACATGTGTAACCTGGTCTCCCTTGAAGCTGAAAGGATTGAAATCAATTCTAAATCAGAAGTTAACCTCTTCCACTTAAAAACTGGTATAAATAGTAAGAAAATTACTCTTTTTGCCTTTGTTTACCAGTCTAGGGAGATAGACTCGCGGTGGTCTGCTACTGGTAGACACAAATATTCAGAGGCTACTGGCATGCTAATTATTTGCAGAGTCGATAAGAAAACAATTAGCACACGCCATGGAAAAGTTCATAAGATATAAAATTCAGTTCTCGTTATCTGGGAAAGTTTTTGATTTGTGAAAAAGAAAACACTAACAAATGCTTGCCGAGAACCAGCGATTTTCACTAGAGCCTTGATTTTGCTGGTGCCATCAATTTTTCACACCCCTCCAACTAAAGCTAAACATCAGGGGATTCTGCTTCTGACTCGGGGAGAAGATAGCAATCACCAGATCAAAGGCACATCACAGTGAAGCCAGTGTGTTCCTTCTGGTGGACACTGTGACAAAGTGAATTGGACATGAACTTGTAATTATGCTCCAAAAGCCGTGGTCTCCACTCCCCGCTCCCTCCGAGCTGTCTGAGGCAGCCTAAGTTATCTTAAACAAGGGACTGGCTGCATGTCTCAGCAACACAAGATAACGAGGTCTTGGTGAACCACGTGTCACAAAAAAAGGGAAGCTGCAAGAGCAGTGGAGTGAACAAGCACATCCATCATTCACACTTTCTTTCCCTACAAGTCAGCAGAAATTCTAGGGCCAGACTAGGCCCATGGGTTTGATACAGGGCCTGAGACAAGTAACACATCCCAACTGTCATTCCAAAAGGAAAGTAGCTGCAGTCATGCCACCAACAAAAATTAACTGTACCACTGGGACGTCCCACCCTTAAGGAGAAGGGAGCACCACAGATTTCTCAACTATCAGCCCCAAGAGAAGAGCAACACTTGACAGGGCTGCGTTGGACACTGCAGCTCCCCAGCTGCTGAAGCTTCTCCCTGCAGCCCTGATCTATGTCAGGAATGTCCGTGGCCACGGGAACTGGGGCTCCTTTCAATGCCCTTGTGTGGAGCCATGTCAGCACTGGGAACAGAGGTGAACATCCCACATGAACCCTGGTACAGGCACAATTTACAAATGCTCCTCACTCAGCACTGACACCACAAGTGAGAATTTTAGGCCAGATCCAGCACAACAATATCTCACAACAATATGTGGAACAAAAAAAGTCTTTCTAGTAATTCAGTCGATCAGGGTTTCCATCACCCTCTTTTTTTTTTTCCCTGTTTTAATACATCAGGATTGCTGTAGGCTTTGCCTTAAGCTTTGACTGACATTTTGGCAGCCTTTCTCCACAAAATGAATCTACAGAGATCAACAAAACAGTCTGATAAACTTTTCCCTTAGCAAACATAAAACAAAAGTGCATGAGTTATTGTGCTCAGAGACATACTTTTTAAAAGCTTACTGTGTCTCTTCTGGGGAAAGAAAGAGGAAAAAAATACAGAAAAAAGAAAGAAAAAGAAAGAATAGAGGGGAAAAAAAGAGAAAGCCTAACAGCCTAGATACCACTTTTATTTTCAAAGGTATTCTTTGTCAGTGAAGTAAAATAAACTATTTTTGCCCAAATGAATCTTTGTTGCTGGGGTTGTACATAATCTAGATAGTGGAGTTCACCAAAATCAGTTGAAAGAAATAGAAAGTGGAAAGCTCACGTCAGTGCTGAAGGAGAGCTTTACATTGCTCACTTCAACAAACGAACTAAGCATGATGAGAGGCACCAATAAAATGTGGGTTTATCCTAAAATGAAAGTCAGCAGCAGCATTTCCACTCAAGTGCTCAGCAATTGAGTGCCACGCTCTGACATGAGACACATACTGTGGGAACCCAGAGGAAGCACAGAGGGGTTGGGGGCTGCTGAAAAAAACCACCAGATTATTTTAAAGAGTTAGGCATAGCAAAATCTATGCTAGTAAGACCTCACCTGGATTTTAAATTATTTTATTACACCTAAATTAAATACCCATTTCAGTCAGTAATCGACTAGCAATTTATTCAGCCTTCCCTTGTTTCCAAGTCCTCAGCCTATTCAATGATCATCTCAATGAAGCAGTTTGATATTCTAGTGTTTAAATAAATTATATCAGTGAGGACACTTTGACTGCCCATTGCTTGTTACTGCCTCATTCCTATGCTCCAGAGGATGCATGGCTGAGAGCCAGCTGCAGGAAAAGGTAAGCTCTGTGGAAAAGCTCACATAAAACCCCAGACTGTCATCACCTCGAAATCTCTGCTTCACAGAAAAGAAATAACAAGAAAAAGTATTTTCAGATGCAAGACTGGCAAAAAAATCCAGCTTCTCAATCCTTATCAAGTCTATTCCTGTGGCCCTTATTTTAGACACTGTGTTAGCTTGTAACAGGCTTCCGAAAGAGTGCAAGGAAATCATCACACACAAGATTCTGTGTAGACAAAAAGAAATTCCCTCAAACTTTGACCCAGAGCTTAGAAATTTCTCTCTTCCCAGTGCAAGCCTGAAGCAGCTTCAAATCAGATCTGCTCATTAGAGACCAGTTTCTTAAGAAAAGAACACAAGGAAACCAACTCAAAAAACCTGCCAGATGAAGTATTTCCTTGGCCTCTGGAAGAGTTTTTCCCAGAGAGGATGATTTTTTAGAAGACAGAATTCAGAGATTTAGTCTGTGCCTTTCTAAAAGCAGCGTATCTATCAAAATCACAAAGTTAATGAAAGGAAAAATGGGTAATTATTGTTATTCACACAGCAGTAATAGCAAGATAAATTCAATCTGTTGGCTTCACTGCGTTAGAAATCCCACATATAATGTGTCCCACCACACCTTCCCAGATTTACAGCATTGCAGAACACAGCACTAAAAACCTTTCACTTGTTTTTTTTTTTCTTTTTCCGTGAAAGTACCACACATTCCAAGTGATCAGCCATGGCAGCTACAATCCACAGCATGAAACAGCAGCAGCATCTTTCATTACAGAGAGCCTGTCTCTTAATAGCTGATAAAGAGGAATTAGCTTTAACTTGTTCCTTTGAATTCATATATACATCGAGTGATTTGTGCTCTACAAATGGAGAGCCGTTTTGGAAAAATGCAGATAATAACATGATGAACAGCAAGGTGCAGAAAAGCAGATTTTCAAAATTGCACATGAAAGTCATTGTTAATAATGTTACAGGGGGTTTGTGCAAACAAAGGTAGCAAAACCTGATCCAGTGTAAAGCAAAAAATAACCACAAAAGAAGGAACTTAAGCACTGGAATTGCAGTGTGCAGAAAAACATTCAGTGACAGATACACGCATTTATGCACATTACAGACTCATTCTCAGCGCGTCACTCTCAGAGAGTTTATTGTACAAGTGTGTTTAAGAGGAAAGAGAAATTAAGAGGAAGCAGCTGCTGCACAGAGCAGGGGTTCCCCACCTGAGCACATCAGAGGAAGTGTGGTGACAGACATGGCACTTACTGAAAATGGGGGAGGGAAAGCACAGAAACTAAAGATGAAAATTAGCACTGAGCCCAAGGAGTTCAAGCCCAAGAACGAAAGTAAAAGGTTTGGAATTCAGAAGTGACTTGCTTGTCATATAAGGGCAGGCTGGTTTTCTCTCTTTTATGCCCCTGCATAAACGGGAACCTGTCAGTCAGAATTAGTTCAGAAGTGCACAACCCATCTTTGCAAGTGCTCCCCACTAATTAACACAAAATTTCTTTGATATCAGCAGTTTGAGATTCTTCTGGTATCAGAGGATCTTTTAATACTGGATTTCCATTGTGCTACAAGCATTTGTGATCTCTAAATCCTTTCTCTGTTTGATCCCCTCCGGGGAAGGGTGTATGCCCCGCGTACTCGTATTTATCAAAGCCAGGGTGATTTGTCTAGAACGGATAATTACAGAATAACATGGCCACAGGGTGTTCAGGTGTTTCTTTTAACTTAGGTAAAGGCTTCCTACCCCAACGTTATGGGAACAGCCTGTCCTTTCATGTGACACTTGGCTCATGTCACAAGTATGTACGAAATGTCTCTACTTCAGAAACGGTTTTGAGAACTCAGTCAAAGATAAAAGGTCAGACAGCTAAAACATCTAAGTTTTTATTTTCATTTTCTTTGAAGTTTTAATTCAACAGCAAAAATCTGTCAAATAGGAGTAAAAGCTTTTTTTGGTTATTTTTCCTGGCTTGACTTTTCAGTGCATCAACATTTCAGAAAAACAAAGTAAACAGGGACGACAAAAAGAGGCTGCCTGCAATTTCTTCAAAGTGTAGTCAGTATCCACAGCTCTTTGTGCCATGATTTTCCTTGGAGAATTTTGGGCAGGAGGCATTGAAAGGATTTTATGAACATCAGTCCATTTAAATGCAGCCCCAGGGAGATGGGGAAGCACTGTCCCCCCTCAGCAGATGGAGATCACTGAAAAAGAGGCCAAATGGTTTGCCCAAAGATATCCAAGTTAGCAGGCTGAAAGTCTGGGGATGTTTAGAAAGCAGGACATGAAATAAACATAGCAGAGAGGGAAAAAAAAAAAAAAAAGAAGTGGTGAGAGGCTAATTTCCAGAAAAAAATATGTTTGGCAGATTAATGGTATCTCCAGGATCAACAGAGAAAACACATTAATGGAAAACTTCACCAAAATGGGATAAAATGCAAATAATCTAATATTTCTGATAAATTATGCTGCGACTGATTTTCTAAGAGGAATTTCAAATGAATGTGGAATGTTCTTTCATGTTCTAAAGTGCTTTTCCATCATCTATTATAGAATTAACTTAAGATTTATTCACTGCTAAAATATGAAGGAAGTCCTTAAAGAAAAAAAAAAAAAAAGAGAAAGCCTGGGAGTTCTTCAGAAATAAGTTTATCTTTCTATCAGTATTATCATTAATTTTAAACTGACAATCTTAAATGATTCCTACATTTGGCAGGCTGGAATTCCACTGAAACCAAATTTAAAAAGTACACCAAAAACTCCTACATGTCCTTTTCACGCCTGAAAATACTGGGGCAGCACTTTCCCGTTATCCTTTCTGGTTGGGGCTCACAGTGGTCCCTTTTGTTTCAGCCACATGGAGATGCAGGGACTCACTGTGACCCAAGCACAAAGCAGAAGCACTTTGCCTTAAGAAGAAAGATTGAGCCCAGCCTGCAGCGAGGGAATCCCGTTCTCTCTCCCTTTACCTCTTTACCTACCAGACACTGTGGAAACTTGCACATCGAAATAAACACAATGTGACAGATTTTAAAATCAGCAGTTATTAAATAAAAAAAGGCAAAGCGATAGGAAATATTTGTTGTCTTACTCTGCATCTCCCAAGGGACCTTTATTCATTTTGTTTTTAAAAACAGCTTCGGTAGAGATTTGTAGAAGAAGATAGGGCTGTCTACCACCTACCACCTTCCACTTCAAAATAAATCCTCCTGCCTAAAAGCAAAGCCTGGTGTGTTTGTGCTGTAAGAGGTATTATCTTCATCAGAACAAAGAGAATGATTACATCTTACTATGAGGGCTTCTTCCACTTACTGCAACTAGAAAGGACTCAGCTTAAACTGGAATTTGTGAGTGAAGAGGAATAATTTACTCCAATTTGCTATTAGTAAAAGCACATCTGGAGGAAGGAAGGGTCATTCCCTTTGTGGGAGGAAGTTACATCCAGTTTCATGCTCGCTGTTCCATTTCAAATGCTGGAGGGCTGCTATTTCTGCCAAAGCACACAGTATTCCAAGCCAGCAACTGGTAGGAAAACACATGTTGGTAGATCAAGGCCACTGGCTGTGCAACTTGGGAATATACTTGCACGAGTGGAAGAGAGTCAGCTATGGCCCAGAAATAGATCTTAAAACCCTAAACTCATCCATGTGATATAACAGAATAGAACCAAAACCATTTTTTTGCATCTGCAGTTTATTAATTTTAGATTTTCATCGTTTTGAATTTTGAAAAGAGAGAAGGAAGACCTCATGCTAAATTTAGTCTTTCTATTGTCTCACGGCTTCTAGGAAAGCCTCGGCTCTCCTTGCATTCCCTGGAACATCTGTCCTGAACATGTAAAGCACTGGAGCAGTAAAAACTGCACAATAAATATCTAGCAATGTGGTAAAGTTGACAAGGACAATCTTCATCAAGAAGATTCAAACTGCAAAGAGGAACAAAACATTTCTGGAAGTTTCTGGCCCTTTCATATCAATCTACATTGTGAACCCTTAGCAGGGTTCCAGCTTAAGAAATGCATTGGCAGGTTTTGGGGTAAAGATGGTAGAACTAATGATTAGACTTGATTGGCAGGAGAGGCTGATGTGTTCCTAAGTAATTGCTAAAGGTCTAGGATATTCCAAGCAGACAAAATTACTGAGCTGATACAACACTTCTTGCTAAATGACTGGCCAAGATTTAAGTGAATAGCAGTTTAACATCTCTCATTTCCATCAGACTGTGAAGGGAAAGAAAGAATATTTCAGCTTGCAATGTGAAAGCTGACACAGAGCTGTCAGACATTTCCTTTCAGCTAATCCTCCCTAGGAAATGCAGTGTGTGAGCTCTGAATTCCCTGTGAGTTTATCGATCTCGCTTTTGCCATATAAACAAGTGACATCAGCCTTGAGGATCTGTCACCGCAGAGTAAAATGGCAGTTTCTTGTACCCAGATGCAGGAGGGTTGGTTTGTTTGTTTGAACCGAACGAGCACAAGATGCTGAAGGTGCCTCAGCAGATCCAGAACGCAACAGCTGCCGGGATGTGACTCTTCCCTCAGTCACTCATAAACCGAAGACAACCTCAAGGAAGAGCTGTTTATAAATGACAATTTTTGTATAATGAGTGCAGGTCACTCAGTGATGAAGTAGCCCACGACATTTGTTTTAACCACAGTTGACAACACAGGGCTAAATTGACTAGAGCTAATCCAGCACAATGTACTTGGACATGCAGATGTGAAGGAAGCAGCTTCCCGAATATTTAAATGGACAATGTCAAGGCAGTCACAAATACTGTATCACATTAGCATGACTAACACAGTTTGCTATCTGGAATTATGGAAAAAAGCCCTCACTGCTGAGCATAATACTTTGTGTAGCCTATTAGTACTTATTTAGCATCTCCTGTCTGCCCTCATTCTTGGCCAGGCTGCTCATTTATCAGGAGCTCTGTGCAGCCAAGATACTGAGTAAGGCGGCCCAGCACGGGCTGCTCATACATCATGGAACCCATTAGCCATGCACATTCCTTTCCCTGGCTTCCAAATGAGCTGCACCAATTTGTTACACAGCTCACCCGTGGGAGTGAAAGGTATAGAGCACAGTCGAGTGCCAAATATATGTAGCTCAATTACAACAAGTAGGACAATACAATTACACAAATATGGGGGATAATTAATTGCTTGGAGAATGCGCCTTCAGACATGAGCTGTTCTCCCAGTACCAGAGCAGAGCATAAGCAGATGGACAATAAAATGCAGCTATAAGCATCTTAGGTGTAAATCCACATTTCCGTTTAGGATGGGATGCATTTCTTTGGGGGAACTGAGTCTAAAACCCTCTGATTCTACTTCACACTGAAAACAGAGCAACAAAACCACTTGTCAGCATTGCCTTGCTAACTCAATGTTGCTCTGAAGAACAGTCTATTGACATAACTGCTGAACAATCTCTCTCTCTCAGACACAAAAGTTTGCTACTTCTGTTATTTCCTCAGTTCCCAAGTCTGCTGCAGAACATTTTAATAGGAACCAAGAAAACTGTTCTTTAGACACTGTTTTATTTACACCCTTACAAAAAAAATAGGTCCTTGCTAACCGTCTTTTTGAACTATATTCTGCAAGGTGTTTTTCACAATATTTGATTTCTATCGATAGCTAATAATTTCATTAGCTACTTTTCCTAGGCAAAAGAGTTATCCTTTGGCTTCTTGAACATTTTCTGGTTTTTTGTTTTTGTTACGTTGCAATTTCTGTCTGTGAAGTTTGTTTCAAGGCAGCGCAGTTCACTCTGGGAAGCACACTGTGCTCACAGGGGTGACATTCCTTTTGAGGGCTTCATGTCCAGCTACTCCTCCTCTTTCCTGCAAATGCCTTTTGCCCTCTGCTGTTTATGCAGTTTCCTGATTTCATTTCTGTTGCCTTTTACCAATATGTTTTTTTGTTATGCAGGAGAGACAGACAGACCAGAGCTTCCACACCAAGGCTGTGCTCAGGAAGGGTCCCAGGAGGTGGGACTGAGTTGCCTCCTCACAGAAGACCCTCACACTGCCCTACCGATGGTCCCATGTGGCACTGCCCATCCCCAGCTCCTCTCCCAGCCCACCTGCCTGCCAAGGAGCCACTTCTGGCTCATGCTAAACTAACAAATACTGAGGGTCGCTGAGTAACAAAGTTTCATCCACCAATGCTCTTCATGCAGGTGCCCTGCACACAGATCCTACACAGTATTCCTAGAGGGACCGGCTCCAAACTTGCAAATACACATTATTCCAACTTACAATTGGATGTCATTTATAACAGTAAAAAATTGCAAGTTACAGTAAGACAGAACTAAAATTATTTTTCCCCTGTTAAAAGCTACATCTTAACAGATGGATTACAAAACATAGACACCAGAATTTATTCTATTTCTAATGCAAACTGCTAAGAGGCATAGGAGATACTTGCTGTATTCCTAACAAGGAAGAAGAGGAAGGAATTCTGGTAATTTATAAAAGACACTCACATTTTCATAAGATTGAGCCTACATAGTAAGAAAAACATGGTGTGCTATGATGGACCAGGCACATCCTGTCATGAATGAAAGGTGCTGCTCTGTTTTTCACATGCTGGGAATGCAGAGAAGGGTTCAGCATCTCTGCCAATCCCTTGTGTGATTTGAGTCTTAGCACTTCACCTGCCCTGCAGGGTGGGAAATTTTTGACAGGAAATATATATTATTGAAGAAAGTTTTTTCTCTAGGGCACAAACTTCTCTACTAGACAGATAATGGCACAGGGTGGTATAGCCAAAGAATGTAATTCTGTTTGAGTGAAAATGAAAATGTTATTTGATATAGACTAGAAAGACATGAAAGCAAAGAGATTTTACTGCCTCAGGCTCAATGTCATGCTTGGCAACGTTTTTCCTCTTGGCAGCAGTGAAGGCCAAGGTGAGGGGTCTGAGCATTACCCAAGCTTGCATGATGGGCTACCTGCATTACCTAATGGTGCGTGCTGGGCACTTAATGAGCCATTGCTCAGCCCTGGCTGCTTTGAGAGGAAAAAGAAGTTCCTTTAAGAAGTGCATTTGTCATGAGGGGATGAGTGGGTTTGATGCTAACTACTGTAAAAACCTAACACTACACGTAAATACATCCATCCATGTGCACTCTAGAATGTGTTATTTCCCTTTTACTGAGCACAGTATTAATAAGAGAGAGCATTACGTTCATGTATTAAACATTTTTTATAATGTATGCTGTCTTTGAAGCTACACAAAGGTGATTTGTGACATAATTAATGAACTTTGCCTTAGGTGTGCTAAAAAATGTATAAGTTGTGTAAAGTACTATCCATTCCTTCATTATGGCAACTAAGTTGCATTTACTGTGAAAAAACCCCAGAATACCTCTGTAAAACAGGTCAGTGATCCTGATATCGTAGATCTTGCTTTAGCTGATTGATCCCTTTGATAACACCTCTTACTGCTTGGTCCACAAGCAGAGACCAGAATGGGTCCTGAGAATAACAGGTTTGTTGGCCACTACCAGCTAATGCAAAGTAGTGCCCCAAAGGGAAAGGAATCATCCAGGCTCAAACACCCCCTGGAATCCAGCCTGGTGTTTCCTGGGAAAATCAAAAGCTCGCCTCATTACAGTTCATGTCCACACACACACACACACACACTTTGCAATCCTGTTTGTTTCAAGTTCTGCATTGTTGTGTTCCTTCTGAAATTTAACAAATATGACCTGCTACAGTGCTCAGCACCCTAAAGACACAAAGATTTGTCCTCAGTGTGAAGCACCATTAAGCCCTTAAAAATGCAATGATTTACTTTTCATGTTATGGCAGTTAAAAAATGCAATACGGAATTGAATCAAAAATAAAGTAGAAGGAAGCCCTTTTTTGGCTCCAAATTTTATTCCATTACTTGAATGTTATGCCCCAGTAGGACACCAAAACACCCCATCTAACTGAATACAGGATTCCTTGGAAAATCTTCCCATGTGGTTGAAGAAACCAGGGGAACACAAAACTGCATTTAACAGCTTAAATGTACAATTTGGGTGGGTTTCTATTAATTTTAATCCTCAGAAGTACTTTAGTAAAGCAGGAACACATATTTTGGTATATTGTTCCCAAATAATGGTTGCTAATTGTCTGCTGTATCTACAAACACATATTTGCATTATATTTGCTAATTTAAATTATTAAGATAACAACTCTTTTTTCTTATAAGGGAGAAATGAGGACTCGCTCCCAGCTTTTCTCTACCTACTTACTGAAGCAGAAGATTAACAAAATCTCATTCATATGCCAATTAGCATATATTTAGCAGAGGCAATTTTACACAGCTCACAGCTTGTGTCCAAAGATCAATCTCCACTTGTTTTGGAAAGAATGCCAACCAGCCTTAGTAATTTAAGTTGTCCTAATACTCCACGATATTTCCATTTTATTGGGCTCACAGAGCCTTGCTGATGATCTTGGTTGCTATGTTAGTCTTCCAGCAAAAACCCCCACGTCTTTCTCTGGACTCTGCAGGAGCAGTTTCAGGTAGTATTTGTTATCATGGATAAAGCTGTCATGTTTTGAGAGTATTACCACCTTCTACAACAGCTCCCACAGGACTGAGTTTATGCAGAAAGCACAATGACAAATAAAACCACAAACAAAGAAACAAACAAACAACTGTCTCGCCCAAGCTGTACATTTTACTTCACCAAGGGGCAAAATTTAGCAAAGCACAGCTCCAGCCCCTCAAAGAGTGGCTGACACATTCCTATTTGCATGAAAGATGATGCAAAGAAACAAAAGCCAGTTGACATCTCGGCCACATCTGACATCAAATGTTAAACAGCACAACCAGGTCTCCCTCCACTTTGATTCACCAAAGCTTTCATCTATCCTTACTTTCCGGCCTGCCTTACTCCATCTGAAAGCAGTGCATTCCCCAGAAACCCTGTTCTTCCAATAAACAGTCTGAAGTGCCCATTATCCTGGCGGGCTTCCACCTTTTGAGGACGAACACACGAGGCTGTGTTTATCAGGGTCAGGGGAAAGGGCACATGTAAGGGAGTCAGGAGAACTGGCGCTGTACTCAGCTCTCTAATTACAATCAATTTTTGAGACACTTTTCCCCTGGCAGGCAGGCAATGACTTTGGTGAGGAATTCTTGAAAGAGGAGATTGCCTCTGCAGTTATTCCGTGTGTGTGTGTGCAAAGAAATCCAACCTTCACTTACATACCCATCCCACTTTGCATCACTGGCTCTGCCTCTCTTACCTTCTCTCAGTTGGCACGTTGGCACTCTTCCTTTCGGCAGAAAGATGCTGACAAAAAGAAAATAAAAAGAAGCATTACATTCTTATTTCTTTGTCTTCCCACAGCTCTGTAGATAAATCAGATGTTAAACGTTATTTTTATAAAGTCTACAATTTCCAAGCTTCAGGCATGTAGTGAAGATCAAGTCCTGCCACTGTCAACATCCTTTGCCTAATAAAGCATCTCAGGACAGCTCAAGCTCCATTTAAACTGCTTTTATAGCTCCCCAAATATAATTTTACTAACCTGCTTTTTAAATTACAATTGCCCACTGGCCTGCCTGCTGGTGGGGAAAACCTTCAATCCATTATTCAGCACAGACTCATGCAAGCATTACTATTAACAAGGGAGAAGTTAGCTAATGACTGGCAGCTTAAAGAATAATGAAACTGTTAATATTTGAGGCCATCCTCCCTGCTTCTGTCTATCACAAGTGCTGGAATCACTTAAATTAAATACTTTATGTGACTAAAACACATTTCAGATGATATAATGAGCTACAGCTATTGCTCTTGAATGCATCTATCATTTCTAAAGTCAGACTTAAGTCCACCTGCTCACTGAGGGCTCAATTTTGCCCTAAATTGCACGTGGATAATTCCACCACACAGTGAATCATATGATAGGAGGTACATTAGGGGAATATTTCATCCTTGTAAAGTATTTTCCTAATGGTTTTTGAAAAATTAATTCAATTCCAATAATTTTTACCATTTTTAAAAGAGACTCAATTAGCAAAAGCCCTATTGTAGAGAGAAGTGCTGCTGGTTTGATGAGACAGTTACACAGTCAGGTGCAATAGAGTTTTATAAAAGACTTTTTTTGCAAATGCAAAAGATTTAGTTCAAATGAGATCGTATCAAAATGGATATACCAGAAACAAAGTATTAAAACTCTCTTTTTTACCCAAAGGGAAAATACCTCTGCAATCACAGGATTCCACGTTAACAGTCTTTAGCTAGTTCTGCAGAGGTGGAGGAAGTTTTGAGCCTTGCAGTGTGTGGGGTGTGGGGAGTCCATGTGCCACAGGCATCCCTGGGTGACCCCATTCCACGGCTCCCCTGGATTTTAAGACACAAGATGTAACGCTCCCATTTATTCCTGCCAGTGCTATTTTTCCAGGGCAGGCTTGGGAGCACAACCAGGCTTCCCCTCCTCCATGCAGAGCTGATCAGAATACCAATTGAGAAAACATATTTCAAATTAAACAATGTCATTAAGTATTCACAAGATGCCCAATTACCACTGTACCCAAGTGTGCTTGCTGTCAATGTGTATTAGCTACAAAACTGATAGAAGGCTAGAGCTGACCCAGAAATTGTCACAACTTGTGATCTTTGTCAATTCAGCTGAGTGACAGGCTGAGTCATGTAAATAACTGCACCTCCTGCCATTAAAAAGATCATTTCAGGTCACTTGAAGCAAAACTTTTTTATTTTCTCACAGAAAAAAAACCCCTCAAAGTTTTCTCTTTGAGAAAGCTTTGTTTAGTCAGTGGGGGCTTTTTCCCAAATTTAATAACGTGAAACATTTCTAAAACAATTTTTGAAATGTATTTTCAGATTTTTTTCTCAATGTGATTAAAAATCACAATGTTTTGGGGTTTTTTCACATGATTAAGTATTTATTTTGGTGAACACTTTTCAAACAAGGAAAGAATTGCCTCGCTTTTCCTTCTACGTGTCCACTTGAAGAGTATTTTATTTGGGGTTACTTATTAATTCACTTAAATTACTTAACCAGTTTACAGAATAACACACATAACACACGCAGTAGTGCTAATAACCACCGGTGGGTGAGGAGGCTGGTCCAGGCGAAGCCATTGAAATGAAACCTTCCCAGAATGTCCTGAAGTTACCATGGTTGTGGATTCACTTGCACTGAGTGTGAGAGTGGATCTCCATGACTTTTTAAGGAAGCACTCCAGGGCCTTCTGGGTGCATCAGGGTGAGAGGAACAGGCAACCTCCTTCACATGGACTGGCTGCTCCTTCCCAGCCCCTTCCATGGATGCCCTGAGCCAACAAATATTCCAGCTTTATTGCTCGTGTGCTCTGCAGTCTCAGGAGCTGGAATTGTTTCCCCTGGAAAGCTGAGCTCCTGCTCCCCCCTTCCACCATCACACTGGCGGCTGTTCTGCGACACCCACAGTAATCTTTGATCAAAGACAGCGTGTGCTCACCTGCCATTTATCACCTGCTAAATCCTCGCTCCCATTTGGCTGCCAGCTGGTGTTTCATGGAATTGTACCTGGATATGTTTACGGAATGCACCTTCATCAGCGTTCCAACAGCTCCCACATATGTTAGTGGTGGCAGAGGGAGGGGGAGATTTTTCTCTTGGCTTCCAGGACAAGGCTAATACCTGACCCAGAAAGGACTGAATCCTGGAGGCCTGTGAAGTACTTGGTGGCTGGTTTTAGCTGTTTCTGCAGGGGAAGTCTCCCTCAAACAGGGGAAAGTGCTCCTCTAGCTGGCTCAATGGGCTGGATTGTGTCAGAGGTGTTTTGATTAATCCCATATAATTTGCGTGGTTTATTAATCTGGCTGTATTTCGAACGGCTCTCCTGCTCTCTCCTGCTCTCCTGGTGTACCTCAGCTTCTTTATTTTGAATTATAAGATATCCTGTAGATCAACATCCATAATGTATGAGCTCAACCTTGACATGGTGACAGTGCTGCACAGTCCTGCAGTGGACAGGATGCTAAGAAGAGGTTTTCTTCTCTCTTCCCAGGGGGTGCTTTCCCAGCTCAGTGTGGAGCCCACTGCTGCCAGGCTGGTTTATGTGTGCTGACACCGAGCACAGCCAGCTACCCAGAAGAAAATGAAATCTCACACTGAGAAAGGACCTACTATCAGTTAAGCTTGCAATGAGCTGTAACTGTGCCAAGTACCATCAGCAAGAGCCAATTTTGGGGTTTTACTGTTGTTCAATACAAGAGATTCCCTCTCTAAGCCGTGTTTGCCCCTGAAGAAGATATTGGGGTTACCCAATGTACCTTGTAACTTCCAGTTTTCTCATAAATAGTCACAAAGTTCAGAGCAAAGACACCCAATTGCTTGGGGAGGGAAGAATGAAAGCAGTAACCTGGCAAATCCAGAAACTGGTGCTGAATAAGTGCAGCCTGAACAACTCAAGAAAACTCCAGAGCTGACTAGGTCTTGCTGGCAGAACACATCAACAGAGGAACCTCACTTCACAGCAGCTTCTCTCATTCCAGGATATTCTCGTATTCCTCATTCCTAGAGTCAAACTTTTCAATCACATTAATGAAAATTTTTTGACTGATTGAAACATCAGACTCTTTAATTCCTGAACACATGAAGATGTACCAAGATTTCTTCTTCCACACAGGATTGTACAAGACAAACTTCAAATATTTTTCCATCTCATTCAGAATGGTTTTGTATTAAAAAATCCCAATATTCTGCTTTGAATTTGATGACAAACAGAAAATAAATGAGAGACTCCCCCTTGCTGGGACAGTGCCCCAGCTGCACTGAGACAGAAGTTTTGTTAAAGCCAGTGCATCAGCAAACTGAGTTGGTAGCAAAACTCCTCAAATCAAATCCAATTGAAAGCCTTCCAACCAAAGTAGTAATTTTTTTGGTTCAGTCTCAATTTCCTTTTCCATATTTTTCGAAGGAAAAAGGGAGAGATGAAGACTTCATAAAATTTACAGAATTATATACAAGTGACACAAACCAGCAGGTGCAGCTGAAATTTAACAAAACGTTTTATTTAATTTAAAAACCTTTCCTAGATGATGCCGTGTCTTTTTTTTTCTTTAGACATTTCTAAAATGTTCAAATAGAAATTCTAGCATTTGCTCTATGAAAATTCTATGACAGAAAATTGTTTTTTAAAAGATATGTATCTTTCAGGAAATTTCATGCAGAAGCGTTTTTGGCATAGAGTTTCCTCCATCACCACTGAAATCCTTAGAAAATGCAGCCAGAAGCCTGAGTTGCCTTATATTGAACTTGTCTAAACTGTGTTTTAGAGGTTATTTCATTATACTAGTGCAAACACTTCTGTGCACCCATTTAAATAATTTTAAATTTGGTTTCTATTGATTTAATATGTCAAGCCCTTCTCAGTTTAAGGGAAGTCAATACAGGACAGGTTTAATTCACTTGATAGCTCCCTGAACAAGAGTTTAATACAATCAGTCCAGCACTCAAACTTGATTAATCAGTGCAATCCCACGAGTAGCCAAACCACCAGAAGTAAAGGAACCGGACTATTTTATCACCTGAAAATAAACTAGTAGAAAAAAGAAAGCTGATAAAAGAGATTCCATTTCTATCCTCAGATATCTACCTGGGAGGCTGAAGTCACACACTCACAGGAAAATGCTGCATCTGTAATTAGCCCACAATTAACAAAGCTTTGGAGGACTTCGTCAAAAATAAATGAGCAAACGGTGTTTCAAAACTGTGCAAAGAAGTTCGTATGGAAGAACCAGAGGAAAGACACGAAACCCCAAAATGCCCCCTCCCTGAACTGAACACTCTTGTTCAAGGCAAACATTTCCGGATTACAAGCCAGAATCCAATCATTAGGAAAAGCAGAATGCTGCTCGCTGATACACTTTAATGACACAATAGGCAGTAATGGCTGATTCAACACAACTGCGTGCAAGTTGGTGGCTGAGCCCTTGGCCCTGGTTTCCTCACATCAAACAATGCTGCCAAGAGAATGAGGAACAGATGCTAAATACGCACGTCTCGCACGCCGCTTCAATTTGTTCATCACCGACTTCCTTCGGGATAAAGGCGATATTGTCAAAATGATAATGATGGTGTAAACATTTTGGCCACTTCAAGCATTTTCTGAATGCCAGATAAATTCAGAATAATTTTTAGCAGTAGGCTTGCCAGAACATCAGCTGAAGCCTTCATTATAGCTATTCATATCCCTATAATAAAGGTTGCATCAGCAATTCCATTATAAATGCTCTTTCAGAGGGTTTGATAATTTGGCTGCAAAAAGTATTTTTGGCTGAAGCCTGGCATGTAAGTTGTCTTAGATATAATTTTACAACTAAGTTTTAAACTGTTCAGCTGTTTTCTGCATAAAGATGGAAGAAACAAAGAGGGTGTAGCTGGTTTAAATTGTTCTTTTTTTGGTCCTACATAAATACGCACCAAAACTGTTTCTTTTGAAGTAGAAACTATGTTAAGGAAAAGAAAAGCCAGGAGTCACGTACACTTAGTGCACACTTACACTTAGAGACATGCTAATTACAAGTACTCTGGTTAACTGTGGCGTGATCTGGATTAGGCGCTAGGGAAGAAATTCCTTGGAGGAATTGTGACACAGAAAGTCACTCAAGCTTTTCATTACCCCAAGAAAGGGTAACACTGATAAAATCACCAGTCCGAGGTCAAGTACTGTTCTTCTAGAAAAGACAGTGCAATGGGACAGTAAATAGATAAATGTAGCTATAAAGGAAAAACTTGACAATTCTTCAGGTTTAATTTAATCACAAAATTAGTAAACTGAGTTGGAAATCAATACTTTGATGGCACTGCTCTTCCACAGTGTCTAGAAGACCCACAACCTTTAATGGACGTTTATTTTTCACTCTAAGTACCATCTACTTTTCTAAAGATGACGGCTAAATAGATTCCAGCAGGTGTGTCCCAATAATAAGCTCAAAAATTGGAAAGTGGAGGAAAGCCCTCAGAATGTCCTTTGTCCTGACAAAAAAAAAGCTTTGTAGAATCTCACCCCACACTGGATTCATTTTACCAGTCTTCTTACTCTCTGTTACTCTGGCTAGAGAAGAAGGAAATCCTCTAAAAATGCAGATTATTTTGTTTTCCTCGAGTAATTATTTTGCCTGTCACAGAACCAATTTGGAGATACTTCTTTTCCCTCTGTTGGTAACCTCACACACGGAGGTGGCTCAGGGATATTAGTCCCTTGGTGGGCAGGTCTGATACTGAGCTTCCTTGATAAAAACCCCTGCATTTCACTGGACTTGTCTGACATCTTCACTAGCAGTTAACTCTTCCTGGGACAGCTGATGTAACTGCATCTCCCAGGCAGGGACACACTGGACACACTTCCCTGTCATGGTTATAATCTCCAGAGCTCTGGAAGGAGCGGGAGAACCTCTACACAGTGATCATAAAGGTACGTGATGTGGTGGCAAATGACACCAACTTCTGTGGGATGCACTCAAGTTTGGGAACGCTACACTTTGAGTGAATACAGTTCTCATCAGCAGAGGGGGTACTGCTGGAAAAGGGGGAAAGAGAACTTTGTAACACAGTGTAACCAGAAAGGACCTACTGGAAAAGGTCGGAAGTCACGTTTACAGAAAACATGTATCAAAGCCTTAAAATTATTAGAGAGTGAACATCTGTTTGCAGGAGACAGAAATGCAGTACAGAAAGCAACCTTTAGGTTCTTTTTGAGCAGAGATCTGTATTTGTTAATAGACTCCATTAGTGCCACAGGGCAGGGCTCCATTTGCACTTTCTGGCCATCTACCCTTCCTTACTGTCCCCAAGAAACTGCTCCCTCCCACTGCTCCTCACCACTTCACAGGGTAAGAATTACAGCACATGTTCGACCTTTCTTTTCTGAGATGGATTAAATCACTTTCAATTACCAAAAAAACGAAGGTGCTTGACAGATGGCTTCAAAGCACTATCCTTCATGGTTCATTACCAGGATCTTGTAAACAGGAATAGGCTTTTCTTACCTGCCTGCGAAGATGCTGCTGAACGTTTTATTTCTGGAAATGCTGCCTATAAATATGACAGTGTTATTTTGTGACACAGAACTTCCAGAAACTGTTTCCCTCTTAGCAAATTAGCTACAGTGAGACTATTTTGAACTTAGAACTGGGTACAAAATTTTAATACTCTCACATTTCTAAATGTAAATCTGCCTTTACACAGTGTCTGATGTGTTCCAGATACTTTGTCACACACCCAAAAAATAAAAAAATGAAGCACAATCCCGTTGGAACCATGCTGGATTTTCTCTTAGCAAGTGGCAGGAGAACTGACATTTCCATCCATGACTTGAAGTTCCCAGAATTCACTCCTCAATTCCTCTGCAATAACTAACAACAGCTACATTAGGCCTTGGAAACAGCACACGTTTTACTAAAGCTTGATGTCACAGTCAGAATGGAGCCTTGAATACACTGTCTTTTCTATTTGTATTTATAGCTATAATATATATATTATATATTGTCCAGTGGGCAATAGTAACGACCAAGCAGAAAGCAATTCTCAGTACTCTGAGCTCTCATCTCCCTCCAAAAGCACTCGGCTACTCTGGCAAGGCCCCAGCCATCTCCAGGAGTGTCCTGGCCCAAATGCCCTGCCAGGAATGGCAGCCCCTGCCCTGGCACACACCCCGCAGTAATCCTCAAACATGAAGGACAATTTTATCTTGGCCATATGCTCTCCCCGCGGAAAATCTTCAGCATTCCAAGCAAAGGTGCTATAGCATTCAACATGGAAATTAATAATTGCTGCAACAGCCAGCATTATTTACTTTATTTCTAAAGGGATTTAATCTTAGTATTCTCTCTAAATTGCTGGAACTTCTCCTATCTAGTGTATTGATATTTTACTGATAATGTATGAGGGGATTACAGATATCTTCAGGATGAATTCTTGTTGTTTTAGCAGCTGGCAGACATGGAACAGCTGGGGATTAGGCACTCAAAAAACACAGGGAACAGCTTGCAATCTGTGTGTTTGTCTGATTAGGTAAACGTCTAAGGTGACAGCAGTAAAAGAGTTAACAATGTTTTCTTTGAGAAAAATATACTTTTAGCTGCTATTAATTCAGTTTAGCAAATATAAATGGAGAGGAGAATGACAATGTCTGATTAAAGGATTTATTGGAGCAAGAAACTGGTAAACAGGGTAAAGGGATAGGGAGAGATGATGTTCCTCTTCTTGAACAAATCGAGTTCTACCTTAAGCAGAGCAAAACACAACTGAATTCAGAATTCCATCCTGGAAAACCATTACAATTACGTGCATTTTTTGGACTTCTGCATCTGAGCACAGGATGTACATTTAAAGTTAAAACTCTTGTTCAAAGTCGGAACTCTTGCTCTCCTGTTCCTGTGCCCTTGGTCCAGACACAGCTATCCACAGATGCAAAGTATTTATTTGAACTAATTAAGCAATTCTGCTTTTATTGAAGTTTTTCTTTCCGCTTTCATGGCTAGAAACACACAAAGGAAGTTTACAATTCGTTTTGTTTACTAAACGTTGCTGCACGACTCTAGACAGCCCCAGGCAGCTTCAGAGGCTTCACGTTCAGTTTAAGCTAAAACTGTACATCCACCACTGAGTTTTGAATTCCCAGCTTCTGAGTAAGTACCACTGTGACCTACAGACAGCCCAGCTCACTGCCATAGGAAAAGCATACTGAGCATCACTCAGGGTGGCAGGACCCAGCCCTGTCTGACTGTGCCAGCATCAGACAAATCACTGCAGAGTTCAGAGGAGAAGCTCAAGGGCTGTGACTTTCCGGGGTCTTGCTGGGAAGAACGTGTCATGGGAAGAGCATGCAGGCCACTGAAAATGTGGAGTTTTCTGGGTTTTGATGCTTTTTATACTAAGATGTGATGACACAGAATGTTACAGGAAACCTGTTGCATTTCTGGGCTGGGATCTCAACAGCAAACATTGCTCTGGACTGGTGGGATAGACACCAGGAGAGAGATTATTTCCAGTGCACTGCATAGGTACAGGCTGGATCCAGAGCTTGACCTACAGAGAATCCCTACACAGACTACAATGGCCCTGCTCAATTCTGACTATAAACCCTCCATTCCTACACCTTATACTCTAGAAAAATTCTTGTGTGATGTCTAAGTCCCTATAACGCTGCTTTTGGAGCTGCAGCTCCAAAACCCACCTGCCACTAACACAAGAGCAGTGCTAGGAAAAGCACAGCTGACTTGTGGGAGTCTCCTCAAGCACCAACTCCTCCAAGCATCCCAGTAACTGTGGAAACTAAAATCACGCATGAATAAAGACCAGATCTCCCCTGCTACAAATACCTCCCCATTGCAGCACAGTGCTGGTAGAAAACTTCGTTGTTGCTGTTTAGGCTGCTGTCTCAGACTTTCTGGTACCTTTCTTGTGACCTGCATTATGAACTGTGTTTGTTTTTATTTGAATGTAGGGCAGCAGAACACAGAGATGAAAATTAAACTGGGAGTTCGCCAAGAGTTAAGTATTTTTCATGTTCTTTCTCCCCCTTTCGGGCTATAAAACAGAGCAGTAGGGACAGGACTGTCAGACTCATTTTTACATGGGATCTATGGTGTAAGGGAACACCTGTCTGCACAAGTGGAAAGCCAGTTTATTATTCTGTCACACCACCTAACCCCTGATGTGATGTCAATGAAAGCATCACTAAACCATTCTACCAAAATCGGGAATGTTTTTTAAAAATAGCCGTGGTTGTATTCCATGTGTGGAATACTGATGCTTAAAAGACAAAATAAGAACAGGAAACAACCAGCTGCTTTTACAGGAAAGCTCAAATTTTTAAGAACTGCTTCTTAAGGGAACAAAAAGCAGGATGCTTTTCAGGTGGTTTTAGAAGGATCACTTTCTCCCTCCAACCTTTCTATCTACCAGATAAATCCTCTTGGCTCTTTCACAGTGCCCTGCCCAGAGACAGGATAATGGGGATTGCACTCAATCACTCACTGCAGGGACTCTCTCATCCCTTTTCCTTCTGAGGGATTGGAAGGATGGTCAGTGGATCTGCTGCTAATTTAGAAAGATTAACCACTCCTTAAAAGAAGCAGGTGCTAAATCCCACATAAAGCAGCAGCTTACACTCTCCAGTATGAGCTCTCCTGCTCGTGCTCATCTTCTGGCCCTTGTGCTGAACACAGCAAGGCCCGTACTGAAAGAAATAACAGCTTCTTCTGCAGAATTCTACTGACTAAAATTAGGCCAGATACAGCAATAAAAATACTGGCAGATACCCACTGGGTCTATTTCTCATTAGCTTTGTGTTAAACCAATACTGTAGAGAGGAAAATTTCTTAAAATTTGTCTATAATTTAAACCAAAACCAACTTCAAATTCGAGCTGCAATGATGGAGTGACTGCCACGGGAACTTTTCTAACAAATCTCATCACCAGATTGAAAAAAAAAAAAGCTTTCAAACAGTAACATATCTAAACAAAAACGCAAATAAAATCAGATGTTAGTATTGAGGCACTAAACTAAATATCACACATGAGCAGCATCCATGTGTGGCATGCAGTGCTTATGTTCACTTTTGAAACACTGGGTAGTGAAGAACACAGCCTCAAAAACCATCGATCCTATTCGTCTCTTAAGTGCTAAATTCACTGCATTCAGGCTCAGAGTTAATGTCTAATACATTTGTCCTGCCTTCATGCTGTTAATGCAAATGGGAATTACAGCTCCTTGTATGCTTAGAACCTCTAGCTTCATTCTGCTCATCTCTCATGAAGCACATCTGAACAGGTAAACAGGGGATAAAAATTTCCTTAAAAACACTACCCATTCTGTCCCAGCCCAACAAATTCTCCTCAAAGGCTTCTGAGCAGGACCCTGCAGAACAGAGCACAGCATATGCTACTGTGAGAAGGGGGGAAGTGACAGATGTTGACGGCATTTTGGAACAACACAATTGGGTCCATAGATAGATACAACTGTATCTGATTAGGCAGACAGCTCCATTCATCTCTCTGTACACCAGCCAGGAGGTCTCTAATTGTTTTGCAGATCACTTAGCAATTAATGATGCTGTTGCCCTTGGACAGATCATGCTACAGATCAATATTTTCTGTCCAAGTCAAAGCACCGAGGAGATAAAAGGATACCAAAGTTACTCCATTAACAGAGCCGACGGCAAGGATTGAGGGGGGAACTTCTTGGGTAAGAATGTATTTCTGTCACAAACGTGAATTTTATCTTGCAAGTTCTCATGTCAAATAACCACAACCCTTTACAAATTCCATTTCACATAATTAAACCTACACAAAATTTTGCTCCAAGTCAGATGCGAAGTTGGAAAAAGAAAGGGCTACAGCGTGAACAAAAGCGGGAGTCTTGAAACTGGGCTGGAATGATCCTGCATGGATCAAAAGCAGAAGGGCTACAGAGGGTAAGAGAGCCTGGGTGAAATGTCTCCCAGCACATGCGTACTGTGGATACTGCTGCTGCTTAACAGCTTTGTTTTAAGAGATAATCCCCCTGCCCTAAGCATTAAAATTCTCCCTTAGAGATACTGACTTATCTCCACCGACAAAGCAGGTCTGCACAAAGCACTCTGGAACTGAACTGACCAGCCTAGTCACCCACAGTAAGTCCGTGAGAGCCAGGGCTCATATTGTTTTCCTCATTCTCACTTTAGGGCACCGGGTAAGATTTGGTGTCATCCGAGGCAATGGTAAAATTTCAGCTGATTACACCAGAGTGGGGCTTTTTATCCATTATTTCCCCAATAAGAACAATGGCTTCCAATTTCCTGATTGGAACACATTTGAAAACCAAATCACAATAAATTTTAATCCAATTAAAAAAAACAAAGTTATACAATTTATTATAAAAAGGATAGGTTTTTACAGCTCACATGACTCAAAATGGTTATTGTATCTAAAATATCACCGCAAGTGAGGACTTGCTTGTATTTCTATTACAACTTTAAATTTGAGTGCCTCAGGATAATTTTAATTGAGAAAGAACTATACTTTGAAAATCAATTATTTTCAGTAATCATCTGTTTCAGTTCTTCACTAATGACCCATACAGCTATCTGTGTAAAACAAATCTTATCAGCCTGGTATCAGCTGCTTGGGAGCATCTCAATAAACAACCCAGTGTCTCACACGCTCGGGACTGTCTGTGTAACCACAAATTCTCCAGTGGTGGGAGTCTATTCAATCCATTAGGATTACACCAACAATGTGGCCATAAGAACCTGCCTGGGGGGACAAGTGTGGTCTGCTCTTGATTTCAGCCACGTGTCTGGTCTGTGACAGCAGTTTGGACTGAACAAGGTGCTGCAAGCCAAGAGCACGGAGCCAGAGGAGAAGCTCTAGGTCCTCCCCACCACCCTTCCCACTGCCTAAGCAATCTCCTCCTCACAAAAACATTGCTCAAAGCAAGGGCTGGAGAAGGGGAAGTCATGAAGAGGGGCTGGGTGAGCCAGGTACAGGCCCCTGTTATTCTGGCCAAAGAATTTGCCCGGTGTGGACACCAAAAAGAAGCTGATTTGCTGTTTCTATGATTTTATTGCTGCTTGGTGTTATTATTTAGAACGGCTTGTTCTCATTTAAACTCAACCTTATTCCAACGTTTAATTAACCTCTCCATTAGGAAGTTTTCCTAATGTACAAGATACATTTAATTGTATTTTAAGTGTATTCTTTTTCTATCCATAGATGTACATCACAATTTCTCCCTTGCGACGCTGAAACTACCTTTCACGTACCATCCCTTTATCTTCTCTCCTCTCTGTGAAGTAGCTCCAGAAGTCTTTCCCCAGAGGGCTGATTTTGGAACTCTCTGTTCTTTCTCGTCTCCTATGGCTTCCCTTCATTCTGCACAGCCCTTGCCGTGCAGTGCAGTGTCCTGACTCTGCACAGGGACTCAGGATGAGATCCTGCCCACGCTGAGCAGAGCAAAGGGATTAGTGCACACCTTTCCTGAGGGGCACTGCCTACCACATAATTCCCACCACAACAACTTCTTTCTTCATAAAAGCCTGCCCTGGCTCCTTGGTAGGGCTCTAACTCCCACATCCTACTCTAAATGAAGAGATTCCTGAAAATTCAGCTCCATTATTTCAGGGCACGCTTCATATCTGCTACGTCTAAAATCATAAGTTGATGATTTAGAATTAAAAATCTTAATTTTATTATTTTGATTGCTTAACTTTTATTTTTGTTCGTTTCTATAATTTGTAGATTACAAGAGCTTTATTTTAAAATTTCCATTATTTTCATGCTACAATTGCTGATATTGGTTTGGACTAAAACTGCAAACACTTTCATACTTCTAAGGTACTTTATGCATCATGGGAAAATTATATATCATATGATATGATTATACACATTCAGAAACTTGTGCATTTGCAGAAAAAGGCAGCTAGCTGTGCTTGCCCATATTTATCCTTCAGAAGCCTGTACTCTAGAATTATGCAAATGAATTTAAAGTTTTCTATATACTAAATTATAATTCTCTTTCTTCCACATTCACTTTCTCTTAAGCACATTAAAGAACAAGAGAATACAGAAATACAAATTATGTTCAGGAAAGAGTGTTAAGGTCAGCATAATCTTTTTCATGCAGTTCACACTTTTTTGATGCACACTTCCTACTCTTCAACTTTCTTGGTAAGAATTATTTGGAAGCTATTAAATAGGCAGGCAAACTGTTAATGGAGGACGTTGTGTAAGTAAGCAAAACACGAAATGAGGTTTTGACTCAAATATCTCCTTAAACATCACCAAGACGGATTCCTAACAATACTGATTTCTATGGACTTACATGGATTTGGTCCTGATTTTTTCCACAGAGTTAAGAGGTTTCTCCTGGAGGACAATGACAGATCACATCAGTGAAACTCCTGAGCTGGAATGCACACAACTCTGTTTAGCTTGAAGGGCATGTAACAGTGATTTTGAGGAGTGCAGGTCACACACTTACAATAATGTCTCTATGAAAAGGTAACTGCTCGAGCCACTGTTTATTCCTGCTGGACACACATAACCTTTCCCAGGCACTTTGTCAAAGCAAATACCCGAGGCTGCTGTGGAAGATCAACATCTTGCCAAAGCACCAGGGGAACCAGGAGGTTCCAGCTCCTGAGAACTGTTTATTATAGGCTTGACCAAGCCACTGGAGAGTTGGGAGCTCAGCATGAGGTTCAGGCAAGGGCAAAACAATCTAGGTAGGATTGATGTCCACATGCTGAGAGTGGGAATGGCAGCGCTGCCGTCTTCCTCCGTGCTAAGTAAAGATTAGGAGTGGGAAATCTGTATTGGAGCATACCAGCAAAATTGACATCAGCAAGAAACCACAGGTCTAATCCAAATGCTGGAACGAATCCAAGAAAAATCTGCAAAGGAAACTTGCAGTAACTCTCAAAACACTCATCAATATGTCTTAAGTGTTTGATCAAAAGCATTACAGCCATTACTGTTTCTCATTTGGAGAAAAAAATTGAGAGACCTTACAAGCAGGAAAAATTGAAAAGTTTCCCTCATAGAAATAAGATTGAGGAATTCAGGAAACTTATTTTCTAGCAGGGACTTTAGGCAGGAAGATGATAATGTATCTGTTTTCTATTCATAATCAATGTTTCATTGGTTTACCTGCTGCCTGTACGGGGCATGCTGGGTCAACAGCCCTTCAAAGAGCGTGTTTAGCTCTGACTCATAAGGAGAGACAGTTCCTTGCATTTTCAGGTCTCCCATGTACAACATCCAGGTTGCTGATGAATAAAAAATCCCTTTCCAATATATATATACGAGACTAATTCTCAGCTGACAAGGATTTATATTACATAAATAAAACCCATCAGAACTGGGTTGGCAAACTCTCTGGCAGTTTCAAATGAAAGCCAAGAATTACTGGGACACAGAGACAAACAATTTTTCCATTCCGAAGATGAATTCCTGCAAGTCAAGGTTGAGTTACATTTAACATTGCCTAGAGGATTTTCATTTCTGGGAGTGTTTGCCTGGGACTTATAATAAAGACTAAGAAGAATATCCTAGGGTTCGATTTTACTGAGATTTTTACACAATGTCCATCACCATGGTAGCTGGTTGATATATGTGAGCCACGGGGCTCTTCCAATTCAGATGGCTCATTATTCATAATAATGACTCCCAGATTACATGCACGGAGAAGGAAATCTTGCCCCCTTCTTCCAGCAAAACATCTTTTCCAGAGTTTGGCCCAGTCAGACAAAAAACAGTCAAATCACATCTTTGTTTTACTATCTGGCAGTTCTGTGAAGAAATCTACCTAAACACCCCCAGTGACTTGTCAGGCCTTTTTAAAGGAAGAGGACTGGTGCTTTATTTGGAGGAGAAGTTCACCTCAGCAGACCTCTAGTTTAAAATTTTGCCCTTCCAAGCAATTAAGAGCAAAGTCGCACTGAGATAGCCATTTATTTATTCCAAAAACATGTAAACAAATTCAAGCTATTTGAGATCGACGAGGGAGTGCATTCCACAGCCAAGGAATCCTCAGAGAACAATCTCTGCAAACAGCAGGTTCTCCTTTAAACTCTGGCTGAATTTTGCAAACCTGCTTTGCCTTTGAAGGCAGATCCAGCAGAAGAAGGCGTTCAGCAGGCACATGAGCGAGGAGAGGATGAGCTAAGGCACGCTCCGCATTGCTAAGTGATGATCTCTCCAGAAATTCAGCATGGCAAAGAAGCGTGGCTTTACCAACCTTCTGAAGACACAGGAGGCCACAGGAGACGACTCTGGGCTTTGTCTGCTCTCATAGAAGCCTCGACAAGAGGGGCTTAAGGAGAAACAGGGCAGCTACAAGGGATGGGCTTTCTGTAAATCACTTATATACAGTCACTAAAGTGGACTGCGGCCTCCAGAAGATCTCAAGAGATCTGCAATATGGCTGTATTCACAGAATGCTTTTCTCATTTCCAACATTTTTTACTGCCTTAGAAAACCCCAAAAATCCCAAGTCTGTGCAGATTATTATGTGCAGACAGGAGAACATGAAAAGGGAGTTCTGAAGAGCTCCCTCTTTACCAAGCTTCCTACCACCATGGCAAGACAGCGGCGTATGCTCTCCCTCTGCCCCTCTCCACCTGCAACCTGCATTTTAAAATCTGCTACGGAAGGTGCACAGAATGCACATGAATGAAAAATGAGAAATAAAGCAGAAACAGACAAGTAACATCTGACCTTAACTCATGAAGTTATGGGAAACACCCACATGAAAAAAAATCCCCTTCATTATTTCATAGGAGTGAAACTATTGGAAAATCCATAGAGTGTGCTAAAATCTAACATCTACAGGGCCAAAGCTATCACAAAGGTAAAAGTTTTAGTAAAATATATAAATACAGAATTACTCAGTGCTGTGTACTCCTGGAATTGTCCTTGATAATATTACATTACTTTATATGTTGTGTTCAATTCTCAAAGCCGTGCATCTTGTCTCCAATGCCACTGATTCCCTTTGCCTCCAGAACCACAGATGTCATGTCCAAATCACCCTAATTGCTGCCACTTACTGCCCTAACAGGCCATTACTGTTACACCCTGCACAAATTCGGCACTTGTCCAACTGGTGTGCTGGAACCACTGCTCTTTTCCCAAAATTCAGTGTTCTGGTTTTGCTCACCTGTCTCTTGCATCCACCTGTTCTCTGTCCAAAAAGTGCTGCCTTTCAACAAATGAAAACCAGTAATTTTTTTCTTATCTCCCTGCATTTACTATGAGCCTGAAAGTACTGACCTGATATAGAAGCTTCAATTGCGTCTTGAAGGACACAGAAAATCCTCAAATTGACTGGAAATGTGAAAGCATCCAATACTCTTCAGCACAAAGCAGCATCTTGTGTCCATGCTGGGCAGCAAGCAGGTATTTATAAGCCCATTCTACTGAAAGAAGATGAGGGCAATGGCAATGTTTAATACATTATGTGGGAGGTCAAGACTCAGGTGTGTCACTCCTTTTCTGATACTAAAGTCTATGATCAACCTCAGATATGGGAGCAAGGAAATAACTTGTTACAAACTGAACATGGATCTTTCCCTATCAAAACACAGGATGACAGGAGATGCAGACCCAGGAATGAAATTACTAAATGACTTTAGAGACTTCCCCTAAGAAAAAACAGAGCACAGAAAACTAAAACGCACGCGGCTGAACAGAAAATAGAACGCAAGTTTAAAATAAATGTATCTGTTCACAGTGCATCCATCAGTTTTTATGAGCTGATTAGGAGTCTGCAGGCAAAACTGCTCACGTAGCACAGGTTAACAGGGACTACCAACAAGGGCTCCAGGTCTGTACCTTTACATCAACTAATAATTCAAACAATCCACCTACTTTATTAAAGTTGACTCATCGGCGAGGCTGCAGCTTCTGCTAATGAGGATAGAAGGCAAAACAGAGAAAATTATCTGGAGAGAAATGAAAATCATGAGCGAGGGGGAAGGAGGGGGAAAGGAAAGCAAAATGCTGGTTAAGTGTACCAGGCAAAAATCCACCATGAAGTGAAATGAAACTCCTGTCTGGCAGAAAAGCAATTTAGCTTTATGAACAGCTGCCTCACAGAGAGTCAGGCATACGAGCAATTAAAATTAAACAAGTTGATTTTAATATGCCCTAGTAACTGTGATTGATCTCACAGAGCTGCTGTTGACTGTACACCAAGAAACAATTTAAGATCCAGGTTAAAGCAAAGTTTATAATCCTCCTTTAATGGATTTTAGTACCTTAGGCAGCACGGTGTTCCAAAAAATTATTAAAATGTGCCCTGTCTCTGTGTAATCAATAAGCTTCCCACTGTAAGACTGGTGCAGTTCCAGGCACTCCTCAGCATGCCTGGCCATGCTGTGCCTGTAGAATTCCAAATAAGTCATCTATCATTATTTCTATACACAAGACTCATTAAACACCTCATCCTTCAGCTTATTAGCACTCAAGTCTGCCAGATAACCAAAACAAAAGGTCACCTTTTATCAAATACAGGCTTTGCCCAAAACATGCACCAAAACCCTGGCAGACTTATGTAAAAATACAGTAGCAGGGATCAAAGATTGATGGAAACATTCAAGATGTGAACTGCAAAGTACCTACAAGTGGAAATTGGGAGAATACACTCTGGTTTAGCAGGTAAAGTCTAAAATGTCAGGGTAAGAAACAGGTCACACACCTTATTAGATGGGAGAAGGAAACCTCACCTCTCTGACCATGCAAGCTCTTACACTCCTGAGAGCTCATTTGTTATTTTTAAGATCTGCTTTTCGTTGTGTCAAAAATCGAGACAGTGATTCAGAATCAGATTCGGATTTGGAGCTTTTTGTAGGGAAAAAGCAACAAGTGAACACTTAAATATTAAATAGCCTATTACATGGATAAAGAGCAAACGAAAGCACACTATTGACATCAGATTAAAGGCAAAGATGAATTTGGAAGAAATTTGAAGAAGTGTTGTCACTGATTGAACTTCTATACAATGAAAATTCACATGAAGCGAGATCACAAATTCTCCTCTGTATCACTTATTTTGTTCTACCACTACATGTCCCCTGTCTTTCTGGTTTTAATGGAGAAATCAAAACAAACCCTTCATGTGTGACAAGGAAAAATACCTTTTCTTGGATAAAAGCTTGTTGTGCTTTCCCATCAATCTAAATATTCCTTCCGTATCTTTTATATCTCAAAATAAACAGCACCTGTGTCTCCTTCCTACTCTGTCTGCTTTGAAAATGATGTGACTTTTCATTACATAAAGCAAAGTTTCTGCTATGAAGATGAAATATCTTAAATCAAGCAATTCAGAAATGAATGATCTCCTTGTGCACCTTCTGGCATCGCAAACACTCTGATGTTCTTGGGTTTAATCTGATTCTTTGTCCCGCATTTGGCACAGAGCAAGTCATTATTCTTACCAAAATATTGAAAGCCACAACTTTTGTTTTTCATAGCTGCAGACTTTGCTTTACCAGCCTTAGCTCTCTGCTCTTTTATCAGAGTGTTCATCCCATAGTATTGTCTGGAGTCATGGGCAAAAAGCTGTGGTTTCCTGCAATAATTTCATAATGATGAAATGGATCCTGCTGAGAAACATCACAAGGAGATGTTTTCAAGACTTTGCCTCTCCAGCCTGTGGGAGATCTGGTTTGGTATTCCTCTATAATTACTGCAATCTATACACAATCAGACATACAAAGCAATTATAAGACAGAACACACTGGGAAAAAAAAATTGAAATATGAAAAAGTGGCTGGCCTAGAGAAGCAACTGTTCTCACGCTCGCCCAACTAACAGTAAATGAGGTGTTTGAGGGGCAGAAAGAAAAACTAAAGTTCACAGTGAAGTGTGAGATTCTCTAGAAAAATCCAGCTTGAGGCAAGGAATTTACCTTCAGTTACCTATTTATTCTTTATTCCCTTACTCAGAGTTTTGGCTGCCACTATAACAGAGAGCTTAAGGAATAACTGAGATTTCAACACCTCTTGAATGACAACCCCCTGTGAGAACAAAGAGTAATTTCTGACCTCACCCATAACCACAGCCCTGTATGGGCCAGCTCCACCTCAGCTTCATGAAAGGGTCATAGTTATGTCAGAGGCCACACAACTGCTATTCCAAGGTTCTTCAAAGGACAGTAAATCTTCAGGCTGATGATTTATGCTTTCCTGAAATGCTGTCCTGGACATGTACCTTCCTTTAAAGCCATGTGAGAAATCCTCTCATCTTCACAATATCCAAAACAGTTACCCTGACATAAGGAAGTTTTTCCAGGATTCCCTGATACATCACATTTTGCTTTTTCCTCTGTCCTCATCTCTTAAACTCCATGTACCTCCTCCTCCCTCCTTCTTCTAATTGTATTAATTATAGACAAAGAAAAGACATCACAATGTTCTGCTCATGCAAAATCCTTACATTCAAAATTTAAAGGTAATTACATTTGACAATTTCATTTCCTTTGGCATAATCATGGAAATTGAGTCATGGATTTAGGTTTTAATAATTCTTTACTCCCCATTAGAGCTTTTTCCCGATGAAATTTGCTACAAACATCCTAAAAAAGAAACTTGTTGGGGTTATTTTGGTTATATTACTGCTCTGGAGGAAGAGGGAATGTTACATGCCCTTTAGGTGAACATTGGCCAATCAGACATTAAAAATATACAAATGAAATGAAAAAATCACAGAACACCATTTGTGGCCTGAACCTGCACATTCCCCCACTATGTTCAGTGGGAGCAGAAGTGAAAAGCATCTATACAGACAAATTGCAGGGTTGTTTCCTTTAATTAAATGTATCTTTTCAAGTAATTAGCCCTGGATGTAGGAAATATTAATTGGTACTTATGTACCAAAACAACCAGTGATAACAGCTTGTATTTCACCAGCACCTTCCAATTGGAATTGGTTAACTAAGTCGTTAATTAAAATAATTAGTAATGATTCGTATAACCTAAGGGGACATGAATATATTTTTCTTTATTTATCTTTACATCTACAAGATTTCATGCTAATGCTCTTACCTACATAAAATTTTCATTTGTTTTCAGAAATAAGCAATTCCTGTGTGTAAAAAAGACCCCATTTAAATACTGCCACCAACAAAAAACTTTAAACTGAAAAAAAGAGAAAACTTTTGGATTTCTGTCACCCAAATCCACCTTCCTTGGATACTTCTCTAGCACGCAGGCCTTAGTATTTGTAATAGCACTAAAAACATAAACTGGCCACTAGCCACTTGAATAATCAATTAAAATGGGTTTTCCAGTATGATAAATGCTAATGGTTTTGGGAGCAACTCCCCTAACAGATAATATAGAATTCTGTGAGGAATTAAAACAAAATTAAATAAAAAATATGCTTCAGCTAATTAAGAACTTAATTATGCTCATTTTACTTGGAAAATAATGGGTAACAAATAACAGCATGTTCTTATATGAAAGATACGGAGGACAACTGATACATACTCAATTACATTTCAGATTAGAATAGGCTATTTTATACACCAAGTCTAAATCTACTGAACCATTTAATCAGTTAATTTACAAAGTCATTTAAATGTAATAAAAACAGTGGCTTGTACGGTCATGAAATCACGACAGCCAACACCAGCAAACTCCGGGTTCTCTTTCTGGCCTTACGGAAAATTCCAGAAATGACTGAAACAATAAAAAAGATAAGCAAGAGCACTACAATGTATTTGTCCAGTAGTAACCTGACATTTTTAATGTAAATCAGTAACGATTGATTCCTCCACCTAAAGTAGTTGAATCTCAGGTTTTTTCAGCCTGTTCCAGTGCTTCCTCCCTGCCCTCTTCCCAGGGCAGGGGCAGAGCTGTGGCCGGGAGACAGGCAGGTCACTCCTCATGGCAGAGAACAGTTCCTGAAGCCCAGGCCCTGGCACCAGGCACCACAAAGCACGTGTTTTACCAGCGTTAACAGGCTGCTCAGTGGCAGTGTGATTCCAGAAGAATGCTCTTCTCATTCCATTCCTTTTGCTGAGGCCAGCCAAGAGGCCATGGAAGCAATGCTGAAACTCCCACAGCTTAGAGTGGCTTTTCGGCATTTAAAATAAATGAGATAATTTGAGCCTTTTATGAATGAGCAGAGTCCAAGGAAAGTTTTGTGGATCCCAATTTGCATAATTAACAGTGTAAAAAACCCTCAGCTATTCGCCCTTTGAGCCTTGACAATCCTGAGTTGGCAGGAAATTGGAGGCCTTGCTGGAAAGAGGGGTTAGATTTTTCTGGGAAGGTTTCTGAGTAGGCTGGGGATCAGGGACACAACCTGAGCTAGAACCTTGGGCTCAAGACTGGAAACAATTTGGAGCAAGTGGTGCTTGCACAGTTACTGGAAGCCAAAGAATGATGGTGCTGGAAAAGCGATCTGGATTTCTGCTGCCAGAGGGAACTCTCGGTAACACCAATTTATCAGTACTCCCAGTAAGTTCTGGATGAATTCTTTCATGATGACGGGCAGCAAAAGATTCTCCACCAGCAAACAAGGGCTGGCATCTGAGCTAACCTGCAAGAGCAGGAAGCAGGCAAAGCTTCCAGCCCAACCACCTCTGCATGTTAGCCCTCAGAGCACCAGGGCACCCTGAACCGTGACACTGGGCTTTAGCAAACACCGAAGAAGTCTGCAACACGATGAAGAAAAAGCTCTTGAAACTGGGACCATTCAATCACCAGATCAAACTCTTACTCAATGCCTGGAGGCTCATTCCAGCAGCCAACACTTTAAATCTAAAGCCTTTATAAATTAAACTTTTCACACATATGGCCGAGACTATTGGACTGCAGGAGCTTCATTTCTCCGATTATCTGCTGTAGAGTTTAAGAAAATGCATTTTGTGGTGTGAATAGTAGTGGCATTTTTATCAAGGAAAGAAAGCCAAATTGGGATGAAGTGAGGTTTTGTCAGAAAAAGATAATGCCTGCTTCACACATTGATAAGATGAATGTAAATGAATGCACTTAGAAGTCTGACTATGCACAGCCTCAAATCACGGGTATGTGCACACATGTGCCCAGAGCACAGAGGACAACATCCCTCTGTAGACATAAAGACTATTTTTTAGGGCTGAAAGATAAAAGCATTATCAAATCCTTTTTACACAGAATAACTGTCACTAACATAATGGTTACAACAGCTAGAAAGAATATTAGTGAATCGAAAGAGACGGCACTGCCCCTTCGGACACTTTCATTACAGGAAGAAATACAGCCTGCAGTGCTTTGCTGCAATCCCCGAATCCTTTCTCCACCAAGCATGTATCGATTTTTTGGAAGTCTGATTATCAGTAGGTGAAAAAACCCCACATGGTGGATGATTTACCCTCTCAAGGATGCATAAGTCATCCAATAGAATGGTATCGATTATTCTGTATCATCACCTGCAGTCCCTAGATTTACGACAGGGGTATCAGAGAATTACAGTATTATTTTAAAGAAATGCATTAAGCAAATATTTGTGCTACTAACCTGCATGCCCACCCTTGAAGGCTCATGCATTCTGACCTTTCCATTTCCCTTCTCAGTCCCTAAATAGAGAGCAGAGCGTATACCTTGCGTGCTGTCCAGTTATTAACTCAGAAATACATTGTTAATTCCACTAAATGAGTTACTTTACATAGAAAGTCCCATGGTTACAACTAAACTGCCTCTAGAAAGCTGAGGCCAAGCAGCAGCAGAATGGCTGAGCAGTCAAGCAGCAAGAGGCACAAGAGTCTGGTGTAACGCTCTGCACCAGCAGGAGCCACTTACACATTTCTTTAGGAAAGGAAACTTCCATTTTGAACAAAAAAAATCACCAGTTGGATGGCAAAGCTAGACATGTTCTGCAGAGTTTGCCTATACGTAGTGAGAGAGTCACTGCGTCACAGTTATACCACAACATCCAGTTGTCCCGGAATTCTATGGAATTTCAAGTTTATATGAGGTCAAATTCTCCTCATTTCCCCTGGGTTGTTTTGGATGCTTTGTGGGTTTTGTTGTTGTTTTTGTCTGCTTGGTTTCTGTTTCTTTTGCTTTTTGAATTCAATGCTGATTAATGTAATAACAATAACTGATTCAGGTAATGGTTTTAAACAATCGTTAGGAAATACTCCAGAGATTCCAGTTCTCGGTTTCAATTTCCAACATCTAAGAAGCTTTATTTAGAGAATGAAATGAGCTTTAATCAAACTGATAGAAGCTCCGTGAATTTCAAATTTTATCATACACCATTATGTAGCAGGAACAAAATTACTTTCTGTTGACTGTTTCATTAGCTCTCATTATGCAGTTCTATCATACATAACTGGAAAAATCTTATTTAATCCGTACTAAATACGACAAAGACCTTGAGTGAACCATTTTAAGTTTAGATCTTCTTATCAGAAGTCTTCATGTTAAAGGCATAGAGAGCTTTGATTCTAAAGAAACTGTCTGCGCAAGAATACTTACATAATAAATGAGATTATTTCTACCCCAGAACTCAACATCACCAGAAATCTTTTAGGAAACTAAATTCTCAGATGTCTAATAAAATATAAAAGCAGCTGTGTCGTGAAAGTGGTTCTGACCTAATGTTACAGAACTAAACCAGACTGCTGTTAAGTGCCACATTCCCTTCGATACCAGTTCCACATCTCTGACAGAGCACCGAGTTGGCTTCAGACTGTGAGTAACGCTGGGATTTGGTTTTTCCAGCTGTAGTCAGCCAAAGTGGCTCAGCAGAGCGCAACAGCCCCCGGAGCCAGCACAAGGAAGGGAGCGGGCCTGCGGACTGGGAACACTGCTCCTTTCAGTGGCACTGAACAATGCCGTTGGCTCAGCCACAGCACATCACTTTACCCAAGGATAAAACATCCCAAGTCAGCTTTGCCTGAACTGCCTGGAGTCACACGCATTTACACTGGCTGGGGACTTAGCTTCAGAAATTCATACTTCTAAGAACATAAAACTCAAGGGCATGTACTATGACAGGAAGAGGTCTCTCTTCTTCCTCAAAGAAGTCACAGGCCTTTGCTCAACAGCTTTTGTTAGCAGCTACACGTCCGATTCAATAATCAAACAATTGTGAAAGGCTGGTGGAAAAGCTTCCCCCAAGAAAGTACCTCCACTCCCCTCCCTCCTCCGCTATTCTGCCTCCCTCTCTTTTGCTTCTTAACCCTGTGCTATACGATCCCATCCTGCTCCTTATATCCAACCTCCTTCCCCTTGCACCAGCTTTGGAGCTTGTCAGATTCCTCACCGACTTGTTTCAATTTCCTGAATCGGCAGGAAAAAAACTCCCAAGAAAATTATTTACACACACATATTGTTTTATCTTCCTACCAGGTCAGCGAGTTGCACAGGCTCCCAAAGGGGTGTGCTAAAAGGCAAAACTTGTGCAATGAAGTGCCCAGAGCATGTAATTGAGGGTGGAGTGTTTGTGGAGACAGCAAATGCAGCGCTGGGAACGTTCCCTTTGGCAAAGTGAGGTATAAAAGGGCTCAGAAACATAGTCAATCTGTACTTTGAGGCCAGCAGCCACTCAGAATGCTGCTTGGACCAGTCTACAGCAGAGCCAGACATTAATCATTTGGCCTCGGCCGCTAAGTTTTGTATTTAAACCATAGAAAGGCATCTCTGCCTAAGAATTCCATGTGCCACACCACCTCTTTACCATGTAACCAAAAGACAAGGACACATAGATCCATCCCGAATGAGGAAAAGGAACAATGAACACTTTCTGCACTTTCAACACAGGGCTTTCTTCCAATAAAAGGCACCAAATAGCATTCACTGGACTTAAGGACAGTGCAATGACTCCAGTAAACATCAAGAAGAAGATAAAAATCAAAGCATATATTTAAAGTATGTTCCAAAATGACTCCTCAAGGATGCAGAGAAGTAGCAGATAACGCAGTGTTAAAAATGAGAAAGCAGAGAGAACCCTGTATCTCCCATTTCCCGAGCAGCTTCAAGCAGGCAGGCTCTCTGCAAGGCTTTTTGCAATGTTCAATGGCTGCAAGAGCAGCCTGACTTTGCTGCCCCTTTTATTCCGCTCTCCTGTGTGGCTGCCTCAGCTGCACGTTTGTCTCCCTGCATTTCCAGCACCTCCTACGTGGACAAGCTGATTGAATGGCTCCCTGCAACTCTGACCTGCCATCCTGCCTTGGAATGAGCAACTGGGTATGACGTGGCAAGATGGTACTGCAGAAGACACTTCCAGCCCTAAAGCTGCCGGGGTCTATCCTCATCGCAGTCCAGATCTGAACACTCTGATGCACTCACAGCCATGGGCTCTGACAGTGTTAACGGGGGAAATCCCACCAATATCCCTGAGTTCCAAAACACATCCTGAGGCAGGGTGCAGACAGACTGCACTCCAGAATCGCCTGAAGAACCTCATCAGTTTTACACAGTTGAAAAGTGAAAATTCCAGGTTCTTTTCCAGATTACTTTTCCCGTTTCTCTTGGTTTTGTTTTGTTCAGTTTCTGTTTTTACTTACAGTTATCTGCTGCAGCCTGCTTTACTGGTCATAGGCTTTTAAAATTCTCCATCTACCATCTATTTGCAAATCAATGAAGGGAAGCTGGAATGAGTAAGTATTCAACCCCTTGTGTCTAGGTTTGCTGGGATTTTTTATCATTGTGCATAAAATACATGGACAGACTTTCTAATCAATGAAAAGGTATAATTCTCTTTTCTATTTGCAGTTAGATATGCACAAGTGATATTTAAACACAGCAATCCTCCAGGACGAGATTCCAATCTGCTGAATGTACATGTTGCAAATCAGGCCAGGGACCTCTGGGAGAGCTGGTCACAGCTCCCACAAGCTCTGACCAAACCCCCGTGCTAACAAAGTCTGTCACTTGGAGCGGCACAGGCAGATCCTTTGAGACTGATCCCTGCTGTGCCCCAAAGGCTGCAAAAAGGAAAAGAAAGATACGGAGAGAAGTTCAATGTCACTGAAAAAACTTCTCTTTTTACACTAACCCCTAAATAGTGTGACTGGGACAAAGAAATTAAGTTTTAACATTAATAACAGATTGTTTATTTCCAGCTTTCTATGCTCTACCAATGTATTGGGTTTAGGTGGCTATCAGGATACTCGTCCTCAGAGGTAGAACCCAGATTTGTCATCCTACCCCCTTATTATGTAAGGTATTTGCTGTGGGAATTGAGTGCCCTAACATGCTTTTATAGATTTCTCCAGCATCCTGTCCTAGAGCTTATTGTTGAAAGCAGTGTCTGCAAAAAGCCTTGCTGAATTGCTGAGGCTATGCTGCTGGGATAAACAATACACTGATCAGTTGTTTATTCCATCTGGTCTAAGAAAGAGAGTCAAGCGCATTTGGAAGAAAACAACACTTTTAAAAATCATGTTCCTTACTCCTTTTTGACCCCAGTGTGGGGGTGGAACAACTTGCTAACAAGGCTTAATGAAGAGCCACAGAATTTGACCCCAAATGAATAACATGAAGTCCAGAAGCTGCTGCCCTTGAAAAAACACCTGTTGTGTATATGATCTTTGGTAGATTAAAATTAAGATTTTAATGTAAAAATGCAGTTGCAAATCTTCTGATTGCTGTTGTAAACCCTTAAAATTGATGCACGCAGAAAAGCCTACATTCTCTGTTTCAGTGTTAGCAAATGTTATATGAGATTCCTCTAGCTGACGTATTACAATAAGGGATTGTAATTCCTTAAATTCCTATGGAAAAGGTTACTGATGTTAGTGCAAGAGGTTAGAAGCCTAATCTAATAAAGAAATACACACCTGTGGTATCAAGGACAGAATTCACCGTACGTAATGTGAGTTGTCTGTAAAGTGTCTACGTGAGATTTGTTCAGTTGGTGAAGAGGCAGACACTGGCATGATTCTGCTTCACAGACTGAGACTTCTCTATAGGATGCCATTAACTGCAGCCTAAAAATGCTTCTTTTGCTTCATTTACTAGAAAAGGAATGTAGATGACAAGCTCAGATATAGATACAATACATGCCTACACTTGGGCAGCTGAATCCCGCTTTAATGTTGTAAGAAGTTTTGGACAGAGAGTGTATAATCAAGATTTTTTGCTTTAACATTTGCACCACTTCGAGATTTCATGGTTTGCTTTGATATAAAATCAAAATTGGTTGTTGAAGGGAAAGCTTTCATATACTCAAAGTAAAGACTTTTAATTATAAAAAAATTGTTAGCATGGGTTTGGATTAAAAGTAGGTTGAGGGCCATAATTCAAGACTGTGGCCGAACACCAGGAGTGGAGCAAGAAGGGACACGGAACTTGGAACAGCTCGCATACCTGGTTGGGATTAATTTTGTCACTAGGCAGCTGGAAATAAGAAGCAATACTATTGCAACCAATCTGTTCATAACATTAAGTTTCGATGAAATTGAAAGTCTAATGTGGATTAAAGAAAACATTATTAGGGAAACGAAAGAAAATAGGCAAGAGTTCCCCCAGGAAAATAAGATTCAGACTGGAATACATGCAAGCTAATAGCTGGAGAATGAAAATCCAAAATAAGGGTAATTCAGGAGATGTGAAAACTTGGAAATCAGTAATTTTGAAATAAACCTAGGGGTGATAGTGGAAAGATAATTAGGCCTCTATTCGCCGTGCAGTGTGTAAGTCTGAAAGGTTAATGCAATTTTGTGTTGCAGAGACATACACATTACATAAACCACAAAGAACTAATAGTCTCCTCTCCACAGCCTGACTACACCTGACACATTGCCTTGGGTTCTAAGGAAGTTGTTACTATGATTTAGAAGAGCAAATTATGACACTTAATCTCAATGTTTTTTAACAACTAGGATCAGATGACATTTCTCAAGCAGTTTTATGAGGATTTTGTCAACTTTAATAAGCTGCACACTAGATAAAACAGAATGACTACATGATCCATAATGACTAACCACGTTTTCCATCTGATTTTAGTCTGTTTTGAAAGTTTCCAGGCCTAATTCAAACTTTGCCAATTAACAGCTCCATAAGGCACAGAATTCTAGACTCTGCATCATCTCCCCCTTCTGAAGACACTGGTTAGGTACTGGTCACGTGCATCTGGGAAACTGGTGACTGACCAGTAGGCTCTGATGTTACAAATTTCAGTGCTTTTTTAAAAGTATGCTGACATTCAGTCTATTAACATATTGGTTAAGCAGTGCCCACGGTGTTATTACTTCCTCACTGCTCTACCTCTGCTAGCAACCCAACCACTGTAGTCAGTACATCAAGCTCTGGCTCCTATCACCGGGAATTTTGGAAATTGCTGTTATCCTTTGGGAACTAAATAGTAAAATTTGAAACAATCTTTCAAGATAATTTGAAGTGAGACTTGCCAAGTTCCTAAGCTCAGGGTGCTTGTTTGTCAGAATTTGAATCCCTGGAGTTAGGCTGGCTGTAAATTTCGACATGTCATTGATTTTCTCTCTACAGAAAGGAAGCTTCAGTTTGGATCTGCAGCCTCTACCCACACACATTTGAAAACTAGATGATTGTAATTTTCTAGCTTAAGAGGAGTTCTATAAATACAGCCCAACATGCAGTTTTACTGAAGATGATGTGTCTGGAAGAACTATGTGCAGAAGCGTTCTGCTACTGTGAGTGAGTCTTGCTGAGAAAATGGCACTAAAAGTCATATTTCCTCTAGCTTGCCCATGTGTCATCAGAAAGCCATTTCAGCAAAGGATTGTTCCATGAAAAATGAATGTGCCACACAATCAAGCTCAAAAGAAATTGCAAAATCAGCAGATGATTTGTGAGATAAGGCAATGTTGATGTAAAGTGAAACAAGGATTTTTTTATCCCTGCTACTTCCATTGAAGCAGGGTATTATTACACTGCACTAGGAGCAAGAGATCAAGCAGCAAATGCTCTCAGCTACACCACCCCAGCAGCTCTGTACTCACCACAACACTGCTCACTGTGGGGCCAGCACAGACCTTCTCCTGTCCCATCCCCTCACAGACACATCCTCATGTCCCGCAGAGCGGCACAGCTCCAGTGAACAAAACCTACCAGCTAAAATCTCAACTGCCTTTTAAAAGGTTAACTGCTATCAGCGACACCACAAAATACGCTGCTGATGCAAAAGAAAACCTAAACCCACTTCCTTACCCAGGATATATCAGCTCTAATGAGCATGTTGTTCTTTAACATTGCATTTATTTGAGGAAACTGAGCTGGCTAATTGCACAAAATGTAAGGAATGATATTTAGTGAAGAAGACCGTAAGTAAAGTAAATCCATGTAATCAAATTTACTTTCCTTCCTTCATATTTTGAGGAGAAGAATCAGTAGGGTTTGGGGGTTTTCTGCCTTTAAAAAACTCCAGTAGAAGCTAAGAAGAGGTTTCCTTCAGTATTCAGAAGATGCATTTGTCAGCTAACTCCAGATCATGGATACTTCAAGGTATTTTCTCAGTAGAATTCAACAGTCAGGGCTCCTGTTCATCCCCATCATTGTTTGAAAGACTCCTCTATTTCAAAATTGCTAAAATCTTTCAATTTAATGCCTTTGTGCCATGAAGTGATTCAGATGAAAATGTGAAAATTCAGAAGTGATGAAACATGACTGCATAAAGCAGCCTGTCCTGGTATTGCTGTAGATGAATACAAGCCAAGAGGTGCTTCTCTAGGCTTTTCTACTGTGCTGTCCTGGCTGGCAAGCTTTCCTGAGAAGGAAAACAATAACATAAAAAGGGCAAAAACCCCAAAGTATTTCCATCCCGATTACCTGACATCGCAGATTACAGCACACTAGTCAGACAGTTTGTATGAGCATGTTTGAAAAAAAGAAAACTGTTTTACAGACCACTAAGGCTTTCTCTTGGTCTCAAGCATGCTGGTTCATTTTACCCAGCTAAATAAATAAACACACTCGATCAAGAGCCCTTTTGTTGCTGCTTCCCGAAAGCAGCTGAGACAAGGCAGAAGGGCCTATTTCCATATGCAGAATATGGCAGGGGTGGCTGCACAAGTCCGCGAGCGTGGCACAGCCCCGGAATGCCGATTACCCGCGGAGCCCAGGGAGAGAGAGGCAGCGCCAGGCTCATCAGCATGCAGGTGTCACTCAGGCATGCCCAGCTCCGCGCACCCCGGCCCGGACACGGCCGCGCCTGCCAGCACCGCTGCGGAACTGAGCTGCAAAGGGCCCCACTGCTCCGGGCCAGGGAATCAAAGCCCCTAATGCTTGGCAAACACGCTGCAGAGAAATCTTGTCAAGCCAATTATCGGCTGAGATCTCTCCAGATTGTTTTTGGCAATGATTTATTAAACGAGTTTGGTGTTCATCTCCAGCAGGATGTTTCCAAGCAAAATTTTGAGTCTAACTGAAAACAGATGCTTCACAGGAGTGTTTCAGGAGAAAGCTCTCTTTGTTTTTATTTTATGGAAGGAATTTGGTGCTTGTTGAGTGGAATGGAGACTGTTTCTTACAAGTTAAGTGGGAAATAAAAATATCCAGATTTGCCAATTCAAAAAGTGGCTTTCTGCTTAGCATACCCTTTTCCCTGACACTGGGGAGATCCGGGCTGCTGCCACAGGCTCCCTTTCCGACCTGGTCCTATTCCTAACTTGCAAGTTAACACAAAATCCCACAAGCAGTGATCAACAACACACACTACCCTTTTTTTCCCCCCACTATGTGAACCCTTCGCCAAGTCCCATCATAGCCAGGACAGTGGTTGGCAAGGCTTTCACTGTGTGTGGCAAAAACCTGGCCAAAAGCTCAGCTAAACAGGTTATGTCTTCCTTAAATTAATTTTTCCGGTACTATCGTGGCTCTAACTGGTGGCTTCCATCATCCTCACATTACCAGGATGCTCTTCACCTCTGCCTTTCAGTATTTCTACACCTTTTATTCACATACACGTACTCACAATACACACAACACAGTGCAAGTGGAGGCAAAGTTGTTCCTTTTGCTCTCTGAGATGGGAGGAAAACCTCAGCTCAAAAGAAAAACATGTGACAGCCTAAGTCATAAATCCTTTCCATTTATTATCTTGTGTTAGCATTGAAAAGAATGCTGATGCATGCCCAAGCCACACTTTGAAACTGTCTGGGAAGGTGTCAGTCAGAGCTTAACCAGGCTGAGAGCCTTTTTGTTAATTTAACAGCTGCGGTGAATCAGATGCAGATACAGGAAAATTTGAATCATCAGAAAAGCCCAGCACACCAAACACATTCAGGAAAACAACAGAAACCCACAAGTTCACTTCAGTCTCTTTTCTTCACACCTGGACACAGAGACCTAAATATGGGCCCCGGTTCCACAGTCTCAGTATGCAAAGGTAAACTGCAAATGACTGAAACTAAAGGCGAGGCCAGGCGCCTCCCCTCCTCCCAAGTCTCATTTCAACTCTTCTCAGTCTTCTTTTTTCAATAGCACCCTGACAAACAAAGCTCTGTTGCATGAGACAGACTTCAGTTTGTAGATTCTTTCCACCTAAGCATCAGCATTTCTTATGTATTTCTAATAGCTTTCTCCTGCCTCATCTCTCAAGAGAAAAAAGTGAAATCTCCCTCATGCTTATTTTTTTACTCCACTGCTTCTCTACCTGAACATACCCCACCCTCCAGTGCATCAGGTGAGATGCACACAGAGCCTGAGATGCACAAGAACCTTGGGACTGGTGCTGTATTTTACACCCCATCATAGCTGTGCAAGTAAAGACACACAAACTTACATTTCCTAGGCAGTCTTCGAGCTAAGAGGGCTTGTCCTGAAACAAGACATTATGGCCTGGATATACAAAAGATTATTCACTAAGGGAACTGAGGAGAAACTTCTCTGTGTACAGCAGGAAACCAGTCAGTGGAACTGACTGACAAACGCAGCAAGAGGGGTTCAATCTGTGAGTGATTTTAAGAAATGAGTGACATAAAAAGGATAAAGTAATTACATAAAAGAGGGGAGTGCAAACAACAGAATGGCAAATGGGCACACAGAGCATGGAAAGACTCTGCTGTCTTTCAGCTCCCAAGATGTTCCACATAATCATTTACTATTAGCTCTAATTGACTTCAGTGCAACAAAAGCACAAGACATTTCTGGACAAGCAAAATACACAGGCACTGCTGGGTATCAGCACAAAAGAAGTGTAACTACTTCAGGGAAGTCATGGCTTGGCAGCTGATGAAAAGAAAGGAGGAAAGAGTTATTCTTTGCATATTTTTCTTAAGCCTCTCTAGTATACAAATACCTCACACAAACAATGCCACCTACCTTACATGACCACCCTAGGGATAAGGTAATTAAGTTACCTTGTAGAGACTGGTGCTTAATTAAAGGTCAAACGAAATTGTTCTTGGAAACCTCAGCAACGTGTTCATGTTAATTCCTGTGCCAGAAAGCTGCTATTGAATGTGGCTCCCATTGTGGGCTTTACCACTTTTCATAATCCTCACCTGCTGCTGACCATTTAATCATCACATTTCTCAGCTGAATTTGACATTAATTGACACGCCTTCTTTCACCATCATATTTTAATAACTCAAATTTTTATGGTCAGCCTAGCAATGCAATAGAAAAGGAGACTAGGAAAAGACAACATTTCTCACAAAATGAAGCACGGTACGTGTTTGCTCATACATCACTCACTGTACTGTATGGACACTTACAAGTGGTTATTCACATGCTAAATTATGTTGGGGTTGTTGATATGCAAGTATGATTTAGCTTTTGTGTTACATGTGGCTAAATATTGTACATTCTTTGTGCTGGAGCCTAAAGGGATATACGTCACTACAAAAGCAAAAGCCTGAAAATGTAACCCTCAAACAAGTCTTGCACCAGCATGAACTCTGTGAATATGAATGGTAGGTACTGATGTTAAAAGAACTGAAATTAATAAAGAAGTTTATCAATAACAGACAACAGTGATAATTACCTATCACTGAAGTTTTCAGCATTTTCATTTTCAGCATTTCTGCAATTTAAAGCCCAGGCACATCTTTTGGAAACACAGCATTTTATCGTTTAAAAACAAACCTACATTCATCCTTTTCTTTCTCCACTTTTACATTTCAACTCCCAACACTTTGATCAGGATATTAACGTAGACAAGTTTAGGACTGTACATAAATAATTCCAAGCACACGAACAGATTCATTCTTTGAAAGAAAAAAGGAGAACTTTGACAAAGGCATTTTTAAAGATGAATCATAAACACTTATTGACAGATAAGAATACCTCGGTGTTACAGTTTAAAAGGTGCACAAATGCACTTTCTGTGAATTTGTACAGAAATCTCTGAGGATAAAATCTATGGAACAGAGCTGAGATTCAATTGTGAGCAGCAGGAGAAGTAACTCAGTAACAACTCTTGATCACAAAGAACTCCCTGCAAGACAAAACTGTCCCTAGTATTTGTTTTTGGCTGTTGTGTGTTCTGTCAATCACTGACCACAACACTGCTGCTCCACTTATGCGTGGCATGTCTTGCCCAGGTGCAAGAGGAATAAATATGGAATCTACCCAATTGGAGGATGAACTTCGTGCAGCTGGAGAGGGACAAACAAAGGCTTGGATGCAGTCTCTGCTATTATAACAACCCAGGGAAGCACAGCTGGGCTGCAAACACCACATCCTCTGTCACTTCCTGCTGTTGAATAGGACCTGCTGTTGCACAGAGTAACATCCAGGCTCCCTGAATGACAAACAGGATAGAAGACAGACCAAAGCAGTCTGGAAATGCCAGTGTTACATTGGTTTTGTGTTACTTATGGCTTGAATTCTCTGAGGTTTGAAAATGCCTGATGTCATGGCCTCACTGTGCCTCAGCAAACACAAAGCACAGGGCGTCCCAAGGCAAACAACACCCGGATCTCAGTGTCACAGTCAGACACAGGTACAGAATGCAATCCTCAACAGCAGAAATCAATACTGTTCGACTGCACCAACACCCAGGCTAATGAATATTTATCGTTCCCAACTGATGCTTCTAATTTTAGCCTGTTTTACTTCCTTAAACAAAGAAGAAACCTGCTTGTTCAGGAGTCTTTGGTAATTTAGATACAGCACTTTTTAAACAGTTATAGAAAACCTGTGCACCTGTAGCCACACACTGTGTTCGTATGTGTGTGTCCATCAAAACAGAGAAAATCATAAGGAATTATTTCATTTGCAGTCAGTTGTGGGAATCACTTGCTGTGGGTAGATCAGTAATTGAACTCTAACAGTTCAAGATATGGCATTCTGTGGCACTATATCAGAAAAGAAAATACTGACATGTTTCTAAAAATGCTTTTGAAAATTATTTTGACCTGTTTCAAGTGTTATTTCAGAGCTCATTTAGGGACACATACAGGGAAGAATTAGCAGATCATTTATTTCACCAGTCTCTCTCTATACAATATAGATTAACTATTAACAAGGTACAGAAAATATTATAAAAAATAATAAGCAAAATGGTCTGGTGGCTTGGAGAGCTACTTGAGCAAGCTGAGCTGCAGCTCCTTTTACTGCACTGCCCCATGGCACACATTTCAATGTACCATTTCACATCACTCCAGCACAGCTTACATGATTTTTTAAATTGGTGTCAATAAAAGGCCTTTCTGGAAAGCAACTCAGTTATCCACACTGCTGAACAATTCTGGAGAAGACACTGAGGGAGACAGGGGAACCAGAGTACACAGGCCTCCAAAAGACCAGGCCAAGGACCTTCTGCTCCAGCACTTGCTGTAATTAATGGAAGCCTTTCCACTGATTTCTATGAGCTTTTGGGTCACACACAATTAGCATCATTCCAGATATTTTCACTCCCTTCAGCTGAAGCGTGAGCATTACTCTGTCCAAACATCCTAGAGACTGGCTCCACCCAGACAGAGCCTCATCACGAATTACACATATGGAATTCAGCATAATCTCCACATTGCTTTCCAATACTCAAGTTTTTACTCCCTGAGAAACAGTTTTTACTTTTGAGACACATCACAACCAATAATCCTCAACTTGACACAGACAGTTATTGGTTTTTGAGATGAAACTTCCCAATGCCTAATGCAGAAGTACAGTAAGGAACCACTACAATACAGCTGATCATGTAGGAAATGACATGAGGAAATGCCATAGCCCAAACCAGCTTTTCCACTGTCCATCTCAAGCTTTCATAACAACAGCTACAAAGCAGCTGAGAGTTTTGTGTGGTCTGCAACATTTGTAAGAAGTTTAACATAACTGTAGCTGTTTTCTGTTCGGGCAGCGTTTCCAGTTTGCCCCAAGACAGAGTTATTTAAATGGCATCTCCCCATCTTGGGGAGATTCTCAGTGGCTGATGAGTGCATTAGAATGCAAGACAGACTCTAACTGTGATTATATAACCCTGTCCTACACTTGGGACAAAGATAATGACGAGAACAGAAAATGTATCTGCTCTATTCTCCTGACTGCCAGTTTTTTCCTAATGGTCAGTTATGCAAGTGTCCCACGGGAATCTTTCACAGTAATTTTGCTACAATGAACATAGTCAGCTCAAAAGATTTTTTTTTTCCTACCCCAAGGAATCATAAAAATGAGAGATGACAGAGTTGCTAGGTCACCTTACCCTTTATTCTACTATTTTCTACACTTAAGACTATGCTCCATACAGTTATATTTACTACTGGTCCGGCACTGAAAGAATTTCTCTGATTTAGACCACTGAAATCCCAGGGGAGGGAAGTGAATGAAAAATTATTTACTTCAGATAATGATCTAGTTTATGCTCCTTGATAAAACAAAACATTCACATAAATACATTCACATCAACAGTTTCAGTTAGAAAAGACTATGGTTTATAAAGTGGTTGTTTGGAGCTGTTCCCATTCTGCTGGTTTTTAGATCTGTTTGTTGGAGTTTTGGGGTTGGTTTTTTTTAAGCAAGGTCAAGGAGATGGTAAATGTGAAATCAAGAAATTACAGCAAAGTTTTGCTTTTAAAAATGCTCCTCTGCCTTTCAGTAACAGAAGTCAGTAACTCCTCTTCGTGATTTCCCTTTTCAGCCAAAACACTAAAACCATAAATACATAAAATCATTTCCAAATTGCCCTTGTGCCAAAACTGAGAAACACAACTTTAGAGCTCAGCTTTGAAAAACTCAAAAAATTAAAACTCACCTTTCATTCATAATCTATTTACTTGAACTGCTATGGGCTTATTTTGCATAAAAGTAAGGCTTGCTAAAATTTAAACAACATTTTAAAAGCAGAAAGTACTCAATACAGACCACAGAAGAATGCTTTCAAACTGCTGGTTGCATACAAAGATGTTAGGATGGGCTATTTATGCCATCAACTCAGTGACAACAGAACAGTATTAAAAATCTCAAAATATGCCGTTTGAGATAAATGCACCAGGGGCCTGCTTAGCAGGAGTTCTGCACTAATGAAGTTGCTAAAACTAGTTTGAATTAGGCTATTATCTTTTTCCATCAGCAAAGCTTTGGAAATCTCAAATGCAATCAAACACTGAAATGGTTAATTCTCTTACAGGAGAAATTCCAAGCTGAAGATTACCAAAGCTGTCTGTACTTTTAAGCATCTCAGGCCTAACGTGGTCCGCGGATTTGCTGATGGCTCTAGAAAAAACAAGTGCCAATTGAGCGCTGAGTCGGAACTAAACGATGCAGTGAGAAAGGAGCAATAAAGCTAAGATGAAACACAAACCCATATGGGCATCAGCTGCTCCAGCCACAAGAGAATGAACCAGTACACCACAAAAACTTGCTTACCTCCTCTAGTGCTGTGAAGTTTAACAACTCAGCTTTGCAAATAGTTCTAAGATGGAGGATGAAAACGGCAAGAAACCTACAAACCAAACTAAAGGAGAAGGGAAGCATTTTATTAAACTGCACGAAAGCTGAGGCTGCAAAACCACTCCTTTTTAGATAGTAATTGCCATTAGAGATATAAAAGCTACTTCACTGAAGAACCTGAAAATCTGTCTGGCTTATTATAACTGAAACTCCACACTGAGTTGCACGTTTTAGCTCTTGAGTTCTGGAAATGACAGAAAACAAAAGCAGTTCAGCTATTTGGGAGTTGTAATTTACTTGCAACTGCACTAGCTCTGAGCAGCCCCAGTCAGAATCCGGGCCCCAAGATTCATGCATTTCCCCTCCCATTAAAAATAAATCCTCCAAATTTCCTTTCAAAACAACTGTTACGTATTCTGTGCGATATCCCTTAACTCGATATTCAGCACAAGCAACACTTCTTGGCTTCCAAATGTCTGTGGACTGCAGATGTTGGATGGTGATTTTTCACTTTACACTATATATGTGCTCTTAGATCTTGTCAGGGGTTGGGCTTGATGTGTTGGCAGCTGGTTGGAGAAAGCTGGAATTTCTGGTACATTCAGACAATTCTCCTGGTGAATAAAATGGTATTGACAGTTATTGATTCAAGATTTGAAGATATCTCGGAAAATAGGAACTTGTCAAGATCGCAACTTAAGAGTCACCTGAGTATCTTTTTAAAACATTTTAAAGTAACTTCTGATTTGAATGTTACTCTGGCACAAGTGTTATTTACGTGTCAATGGGACTTTTTCAGAATTAAATAATGAACAGGGATTTGGCTTTGTGGGGGAATTAAAGCTAGCAGATTCTCACGATAATGTTCAAAAGAGCAAAATATCTGATGCAGGAAAAGAGCTAGTGAAGATTTGTATCAACTCAAGCTGTCTTATCCCAAAACCTGAGATCTTCTACCTCTTTTGACACTGGCCGGTAACTAAATCAAAAGAAAAACTAAGTAAGAAAAATTCAAGACACTTCAAGGGATGTGTGTTGCACAGACCTCACAGAAGAGGTTGACAGAACCTCCTTTGCACCACAGCTCGATAAGAACTCAATCAGCAGAATGCCCAATCAGTAACAGCATCTGCACACCCGATTTTGTTGACACTGAAGAAGTCAGTGTACTGCCCTAGCCTCCAAGACAGTTCACAACTATAGATTTTCTTCTCAGTCCCCACAAATATACACAATTTCTGGTCCCAACTCGTGACATTACCATTCTGGTAAAGTAACAGTAACCGTAACCTGGAGCTCGGAGCTAATTAACGTGATTTTTGTAATTGCAGTATAGGTTAAAATATCCACAGTTTTACAGAAGTAGACAACAATGCTATAATTGCTCAATAACTTGCAGTCAAACTTCTGTTAGGTTTTTCCAGGCTATTTTCTGCCACTTCTGGCTGGTTTATCCTCATTGTTAGGACGCATCAATAGTTGTCCAACATCCCCATGTCCACAGACCTCCAACCAGGCTATAAAGACCCATTCAGAGAGCACCAGCTACATTTACACTCAAGAGAGCACAGGGAGTTCTCAAGCACAAGAGTCACTTGATTTCTAAAATATTCCCGGTGCTGCCTCATTAGCATCCTTATCTGCTACCTCCTTGTAGTGAAATGTGGGAGCAATGTCTGATTTTTAACATAAATGGACAGAGAAATTAAGCACTGAGTATTTCTGAGTGTTCTGGACAAAGTCAAGCTGATGTGAGGGACCAAACTTTTACTAACTTCAAGAGTAGAAGATTTATTCCTCTGTATCTGCCTGCACTATGCTATCAGTTACCCATCACCACGCTTTTAAGTATTCTTGTCCCTCAGATGATAAACACATGGCCAAAACATACACATACTTAAGTATAAAGTACATTAATTTTTCTTTTAGCTGAATTTCCTTCCCTCTCAGTCACTCAGTAACTATAAATAATTTTTAAATTTATCATACACCTCTGCAGAAACATTAAAAGACTTTTATATTTCTCATGTTCAGGTCATCCCATAGACCCTTATCTAACTCAATTGAATTCCACTATTTGGGACAATGACGGTCAGGAGTAACACCACCCCTAAATTGTCTCCCCTCTGCTTTAAGCAGATGAGCCTTTTTGCACAAAGATCATTTGAATCTACTTGTTGCATAAAGAATTTTTAATTTCTAAGAATGTGTAAATCAGGCCGAAGTGGCCACTGTGATATTTTTGTGTATGTACGACTATACGTGTAAGCATTAGAAATTAGATTTAACAACCGTTCAGGCTCATTTAAGATCATAGTATCCCAGTGAACGTAGCAATGAGAAAACAATGAGGATTCAATAGAGAACACAGGAATTTCCTCAGTAAATGTGATGCTATCTGGCAATGTTTCTTGAATAGAACAGTCCCAGGAAGTGGAACAGGAGAGCATCGGCAAAACCTACGGGGAGAGAGAAAGAGAAGGAAACGGGTACACACAGAAAGAGCAGCTTTAGAGATAGTGTGGTTGTGGTGTTCCCAGTTTTATGAGCATCATTCTTTGTGATGTTACATTCCCTATTCTAAACTCATGAGGGGTCTTTGTAGAGGGCAATGACAGCATTTCTCTCCCAGTGCTCCAGGGCTGGGCAGGCAGCGTGAGGGAAGCCTTCATGCCTGCTGCCCTTCCCCACATCTGGTGCTTTGGCAGAGGAATCCTTTTCCTGACACACCTCAAAGCCCTTTCAAGCACAGATCAGAAGTGCAACCATCTTTTCTAAAATTGTATCTATCCATCTCACCTCTTCATACCCAATTAAAATCCCATAAAACTGTTGCATGCTCGGGTAAAAATTACATTGGAGCTCTGCCCCCAGAGGTCATCAGCATTTCCAAAGGCCATACACATAGAGGAGATACAAGATTTTTAATTTCAGAAGCTGTCCTGGAACATCCAACTCACAATTATAGTAGGTCATAAAAGCAAAACTCACTTAAACGGAGGCAAAATAGAACGTGCTTAGAAGGGAAGGACCTGTAGAGAGCTTTACAACACAAAAAGCTGCGGCTAGCTGACTGCCTTCATGTCATGTCATGATATGTTATCTTTTACACACATTAATTCTGCTAACTGGTGCCAAGGGATTTTCACAGCCATTTCAGCACCTCCAAGGTGACACCTAAGGGGAATTACATTTCACATCAGTAACTAAGTGTAAAGGCACAGGAAAACACGTGTGGATATGTGCTAAAACTCACTGTCACAGGATCCCTTAAAGTCCTTTAAATCTGGCACTTGCTCTTCATCCCCTTAATACACTAGTATTTTATACCTTTTTTAACTAAGGTTCTCTACTCCATAGAAAGGAAAAAGGAAAAAACTCACCAGCATGGAAATAAAGTAGGAAATTATGCATGAAGGGCTAAGTTGTTCTTGCAAAGACTATGCTGTGACTGTGCAGCGTGTAGCTTTTTAAAACTTGGTTCTCTGAGACAAGTACTTTTGGATTTCCCATTGACAAATGATGCCAGTTCTATGAATCTGAACAGACCTTTTCCAGTTTCTTGGCTGCTTTTCTTTCTTTTGTTTTTTCTACCTTCCACTTCCCATATTGCTGCTGCAGTGGTGACCTACTTGTAGTACAGAGAGAAAGGAGGTGGCCCTTGGACACCAGGTGTCAGCACGGCCCATGAGAGCAATGGGAGGGCTTGTGGAGACACGGTGGGCTCCCACCAACACCCTGGAGAAATTCTTCACCTCATTTAAATCTGACTTAACAGTAGGCAGTTATAAACATTTATTAGAAGTTATATATATGTCCTAATAGCATTTCTACATACTTCGCATCCTATTAAAACACCATGATTTATTTTAATAATTGGTTATAACAAATTGCAGCTACTGCGCTGCATGATGTTTATAAGCATTATCATTTATAGTTGTTTTTTCTGGCATGCCTTTTTTTTTACATTTCATTATCAATTGCTTAACATTTTGCAGGCTTTGAACAGCTTGGGCAACAGTCCTTAAAAACTGGTTTAGGAAGTTTTAAAAATAAAAGGCTCAGATTTTTCCCAAAAACAAAGCCAGGGAAAATACCTAAGTTTAACAATTAAAAACAAGGAAACAAACTTAGAAGTGCTTAGTCAATGAGCTTTCCAGCGTTCATACTTTTGGAGCGTGCACTGGATTACTGATTGCTGCAAGATTACTGGCAAAGATTCAGGAATTATGGATGCTTCTTGACGTCCAACAAATATCTGCCCAATTTTCGCTGAATTGCAGTGTCTTAAGCTGCCATTTGCAAATATTCAGTGAAAAATAATTAAAGACTGGCAAGGAAATTCTCAGAGGAGCCTGTAATGATACCAGCACTCAGAATGAGTTGCGAAGATAAACCCGTTAACATTTGTGAAACACTCCGATGCTGCGATAATGAACTGCACGGAAAGCCCCTGAGACCAGGAATAAATCTGTAATCAAGTGTGACATTAGGACACTGTGTAGTAAACAGAACTGTGCACCTCACACTGAACATTAAAAAATGACTGTATTTCCCCATGGTCACTGGCAGGTATCTGTGGGCTGCCTAAAAGGAGTACCATGGGAAGAAGAAGCATATATACTGATATAGGAGCCAGAAGTAAGGGTTGGTAAATCTTATACACAGAAATGCCAGATTAAATTCAGAGATTCAAGACTGTGACTCTGTACTTCAACTTTTGAGGGTTTGCCTTTGCCAACTCATCCCTGAGTGTTATTAAACCACAGGGTTTTTTTCTCTCTCTGACGGAGCAGTGGCAGTACAGCACCTGATGGGACCAAAACAGCAGCCTGCCAATACAATGTGCCAACTGCTTGAATACAGTCAATTTTTTTTTCCATACAGGTAGCACATAGAAATGAACATAGTCCAGTCTAACAGCCATCCTCTGAAACAAGTCACAACTTCTTAAAATGTCATCCTTAAGGAAAGGCTGGGGCCACTACTGCACTTAACTTGCAGCTGAGCTTCCTGCGTGTTTGTACGGATTTATGGACTGCGCATTCTGCTCCCTACTAGATCCTTGACCTATTGTACACTACAAATTTATTTTCCCTGGCAGCCAAAAGGGAATGATTAAACCAGGTGAAGTGATTACATTCATATATTCATGTATAAAAAAAAATAGCTTAACTACTTTTATCTTGGATGCCTCCCAATGTTTTTTATTCATACCTGTATCTGTGTTGGCTTATTTCATTTTTATTTTGTGCTGAGACACAAGTCCAGCCAAACAGAAGACATTCAGTTCCAAAGGCTTTTTTATTTTTGCCCAAATTGAACTCCTTCAGCAGTACAAGTAGATATGAGCCAATGCTTCTCAAAACTCATGTCTCCTTTCTTTATATAAACAGACGTTGATTTGATTACAGACCTCTCAAGTAGTTTTTTTCAGCTATCAACCAGACATGCAAACGTAAGAGAATAAAATCCATTTGCCTTTGAGGAAGAGCATCGTAGCATATACAAAAAACCACACCTCTGGAGCTCCACCATGCACACCTCAGGAGGTTCTTCAGCTGGAAAAATAGTGTGAGATTCAGCTACTTCCTGAGAAAGCTGACGGTAGAGTCAAAGCATTCATTCTCTGAGCAGGAAAAGAGAAAGCTGGCTCTCAGCATCTTCAATATAGTGATGGTGCTGAAGGCTAAAATGTTTATTTTAACCTTAAACCCATTAATTTTAGAGAACTATGAAAAATGAAAGCAGCATTTTATATATCTACCTCTGTAATTTGTTATAATTCTGCGCAGCCTTTTTGATTCTCTTACTGGGAGAGTGAAAGAAAGAAGGGCTTTCAAAACTTTTCATTAAAAGAAACTTCTGTGATGGAAATAATTCACTAAGTGTGCTGTTCCATAGAAGAGAAGCCAGTTAATGGAAGAAACAAATTGTTTGGTTTACTGTCTGGAGCAACAGAATAAACAAAACTAACACAGATCAGCTGGGACTTGCATGTGCCTTCAGATTTCATTCCGCTGGAGAGAATATTCCTCTGAAGGTATTTGCCACGTTTCCCTGATGAGTTAGGGTAAACAGCTCAGGACTGGCCTAAATGAAAACAGTGCTCAAGAAATGACAGAGCAGCTCCCGAGCTAGCAAAGCATCTAGCAGATGTTCGCTGCTCTCAGGGAGCTAAAGGCTGCCCTTGATAATTCGTGTTCTTGTGCATTTTCTCAGCTGCTGGTAACTTTCTCTTGTCTCCTGGTCTTTGGATCAGAACTGGAGCAGATCTCCGGGGCCAGCGTGAGAGGTACTACCCAGAGCTCACCAGCAGAGGTGACAGTGTCAACTTCATCTCCTTCAAACCCTTTAACACCATTCGTGCTGCAGTACCTCAGCTGCTCACTGGCTCCTTCCCTCACAGCATCATCTCTGCTGTGACAGTAACCCACTTTCCCATCCTTCCTTTTTTTCACAAATTCTCAGCTGTCATTCATCCCCCTCTACATTTCCCATCCCTCTCTTCATTTCTTTTGTATGATAAAAATAAAAGTGAATGTATTTGAAAAGCAGAAATGCCACTCTCACAACCCTGATTGCCTCAATGAGGTCACATAACTTCTCTCAGGTACAAATTTCACCTCAACCCAGACACACCGAATTTACACTTTACTTAACACACTGGGTTCCCAGGGCTTTATGGAGGCTACCTCTGTGGCCACAGTGCAATCAAATAAGGAAGACACTGGTTCTTGTCACTGTTTTCTCTGAATATTCCCTCTATTTTGCCCACAATAAGCAGAAGGGAAGTACTGAAGATGACAGTACTGCCACAGTTCTTTTAGCAGATGGTATTTCATTTGCTGCACTCAGAAACCTCCAAGATAGTAATAGCTCTCTGTTGAGAAGGAATTCCATAGAACGGCAACCAGGCAACTTTTTGCACATTATGCCATGTTTCAGAAATGTATTTAATTATAGGCCTACAAAAGCCTGTGACTAAGATTCTATTTGACCTCTCCCAGCTCTCTCAGAGACACATTTCTATTTCTGAATTGTGAAGGATGCGTGTTAAAAGTCAAGATGTTAGCAAGAAAAGCCAAGTGGGAATTACTGATTAATTTAACAGGATCTACCTACTGAACTCCTTACTCAGATCAGCATGCAGTATTAGCGGAAGAAGCCCAAATATCACTTATCTTGGAAAGAACAAACAGTTCTAGAGCAACTTTGTAATCATTCTTAAACTGATGAAATACCGCTTTTCACAACGATACACAATTAAGTGAGAGAACTCAGTCTAAGTGGCTTGAACTATTTCATTAGCAGCACTTACTCAGTACGAGGAGCTCAGCCCAACTTTGCGGCTCTCCAGAAAATGTCTTCCAAGGCCCCTTATGCTCTGGGATAATTTTGCTTAGCCTTCCAACAGCATTTTTAGACAGTCTCAGTTTCCTGTACATTTGACCTCTATACTGTGGAAAATCTTGAGGAAAGAGATACAAAGTCCTTTACCAGTATGACTCCCAGCTCCCACGTGCCTCCAGAGAACAAGCCATTCCCTGTGAAAGCAGGTGTGAAGCAATGGGGCTGTGACACTGCCATGGACAGACAGACCTTTGATGCTGCTGCTGCTGCGACAGCGGATTTGTGCTGTGACACGATAATGATCTTTCCTGCAAATTCAGCTCACACCTTAATACGAGGACAAATTGCCACTGCTCCTGGGAATTTAACTGCCTTAAGAGTCTGCCTTACTCAGCCAAAGTATAATCTCCAGTTAAAGGACTTCTTAAGGCACAAAACATTGGCTTAACTCTTCCCTCTTGGACTTAAGAGGCTTCTGTAACTTCAGGGTGTCAGATCAATACGGAAAGATTTTAGAAATTCCACAGCAAGTTTACCATCTTCTCTGCCTTCCTTTCCTTTGCACTGGCCTTTTAAGAAAGAGAAAATAAACCAGAGAAAAAGCAAGCTGCTGATTTACTTCCCAGTCCAGAGTCCCTCACTCAGTCACCCTGCCAATACCCATTTAATAGTGCCAGCACTAGTGTGTGAAACAAGCTGCTCCTTCTGCTGCATTCAGGATTTCTGCCACAGCTTCTGTGCCCTCTGTGCCCTCAAAAGGACTTTGAAAAAGACCAATCTGCTATTAAATGCTTGGTTCAAAAAAGCCTTTGAATAAACACAAAAGCCACAGTCCCTCACCATTTTTCTGCTCCCAGCCTTTCCACGTTACATGTGGAGAAGAGGGACTACATTGCTGTGCAAGGTAATCCCTGGGAAGGTGGCATCGATAATGCCCATTTAATTTCTGTTCATAAAACCTGAAAGTGTTGCTAGGTCAGTAGTAACACTGTTATCCAGTATGGGAGAAGATGGAAGATAGTCAAGCAAAAGATAAAGTAAAATGAAGCACTGCCCTTCCTAAAGTGTAAAAACTGGCCTTCTAAGAATCAATGGAGAGAGCTGCCTTATAAATCTCCTCCTTCAGTTGTCTACTCGGTGCATAAGTTGCGGATGTCAGCAGCACTGATGAAGGAGATTAAATGGGTTTAGAGTGACTTTGTGGAACAAATGTAATAGATTCCAAAGATTGCTGCTTAGGGCCTTGCGCGCTGGAGTCGCTGCATACCAAACAGCACACTGGGAACAACTGCTGTGATCTGCACTTTGTATTTCCCCAAGTTTGCCTCCCAAAAGGCCAGGACAGTCTCCTGCTCTCCACAAGCACAGAATTCACAATTGGCTATATTATCACTTATTTTCTTCCCATGTACTTCTACTTCCTGTATATAAACAAAAATGAAAAAGGCTCTCAGTTCAAATATGCTGTCCCCCTCCTTTCCCCTTCCCACACCCCCATCACAAAAACATGCACCACACATTTTCCCCGTGCTAAATGAGGACTGCAATTGAGAGATACAGGTAAGAATTTAAGGCATTCTTTTACTAAAAAAAGTATTTACAGGATCCATGCACCACCAGCAATATTACCAGGATTAAATTTCTTTAAGTTTGATTCAGCACCTAAGTCACTGATAGAACTCGCATCTGCTTTGCTGATGCAGCATCAAACAGAGGATCAAAGCAAGCCTTCAGCTTTTAAAATGCCAAGCTTGGAAGAGCTTTCAGAGAAGCCCCACTCGAGCCTGTCTAGATGCAACACGCACACAAAGGGGTTACCAGGCAGTGGCAGCAGGCACAGAACTGCCCAGGTACAGATCCACTGCCACCAGCTGGCTGAACCCAAACTGAAGCACCCACAGCCCTGGGCCCATGGACCAGCTCAGTCCATCGGGTGTGCTCCTGCAAGGATAACACACTTGATGCGCTGGAGTTCGGGGCTGAAAGACAACAGGAGCAAACCCAGCTCAGCTCAGGTACCAACCCCCTGTCCAGTGCACTACGCAGGATGTGAGAGATGGGATCTCTGCACCACAACCAGCAGGAGGGGCCTTTGGGAAGTTCTCAGCCTCTGGTTCTCTGGAGAACTCTTTGCTGCTGGTGGATTTTGGGAAGTTGTTTCTGTGGCTGTCTGGCCACCAGACAACTGAGGATCTGAAATAAAAGGGAACCAAAACCTCTACCCTAGCAGGGAGAGCCACCTATTGGTAGGGGAGATGTCCTAGAATTATAATAATTTTTCCTAAACTGTGAAGGCTGTGGAAAGATTTCACACAAAATATGCACGTTGTGCTTTCTACATAAATGAACTACAAGATTAGCACTGGTTTATAAGTAGTAAATGTAACAAATGGAGGGGCTCATCCATTAAACTCCTAATTGCTCCTAAGAACTCAGTGTGAGCACCAGAGCTCTAAAGCAGGCAGCCAGAGCTGTTTTTTATTTATTTACTTATAGTGGATTCACAAAAAGTTACCAGCCCTGAACCCCCCCAATATCCCAAACCAGTGCTCTCCTCCCCCAAAAAAACCCCAACCCCCCTAAATAAACAAACAAAACCTTAAAAATATCTTATCTTCACCACTTGGAACTGTTATCTCTGTGTTACCCCTTGCCTGAAGTGAGAAGGCAACTACTTCTAAGACAGTGATTTCAGAACTGGATGCACCCACCCACCCACACCCGCCAACGCACAGCCCCAAACTCACGCTCTTGCCAGGAAATGTGAGTGAGTGAGAGAGAAACCCAGGACGCAGGCTACAGTTGGCATTCTTCCCCTTCTACCTTACACAATCAAGCTTGAAAAAATCCAAGGAGCTCCAGTACCGGAGGCCTGTGCCAGATCCGACTTCCTTGCCCTCCAAGAAGAACAACAAAGCCTCAGCTCCTGGCCCGTGCCATGCCAATGCCTCCCTCCATGAAGTTACAGACACGAGGACAGATGGCCAACTCAAACGTGCGTTTCTGTGCTTCCTTTCAAATCGCTCTGGCATGACCAGATGGCATTCTGCGTCTGCCTGGTATAAATTAGAACTTCCAAGTGGCTACAGCACTGCCAAGAGCAATCAATTCCACATCCTTTCAGGCACACTCTTTTCCAAAGCTGGGATGTCCCTTTCCATGATGATGGATATCTGATTGAAATCAACCAGAGAGGAAAAAATCCCATGGAAAACATCACTATGGAAATAAGTCAAGTGAGGGAATGAGAACAGTGATGTAGTCATGGGGAGTGCTGATAAGGCACTGGCAACGAAAGAACAAGAATAATTAGCTTAAGTGTTTGTCACTGTGAATGTAGATTTGTGACCATGGAGTTTGGATCCTCCCCTATCAGTGGTCTCTTCATACCATGCAACTCACCAACAATTTCAGTAATTGTTACTAAAATCTCAGAACTGTTAAGAGAGTCTGAGAGAAAGTCCTAAATCTAAACCTTATCTTGCGATCAGGGAGTTGTTCCTCACTGGATTTTCCTTCTGCCTCTTACCCTAAGAGGTGTTTCTATTTTTCCCTTCACTGATGTGAATTTTCCTTAATCACCTGTGATATTCTGTATCACACGGTTTCAACCACAGAGAAAAACAGCAATGAAATACTGAGGTTTTATTTGTCTTGGTTGAGGGATTTAGCATCTGTGAAAGTAACACCAATAATTCTTATTAATTTTTCCCATGTAATTCTGTAATTTTGACAGCTAACTCTTAATAACAGCAATCTTGTTATATTAATCACCAGTCTCTCTGGAAGATCTGATCACTGCTGACAAAATCCTATCGTGTCTTACAAGCTTATCCAAACCCGCCAGGAGTGTTTCTGGGAAGATCAATCTGTTTCTTCCTTGTGAGCAATGGAACCAAAACTCACCTGCAGGAAGGACAGCTACTCACTTCCTGTTTCCTCTGCTGTCCTTCCCACTTCTGACATGCTCCTTCCGAGCCCACAAAGTTTCCTGAGCCACACGGCTGCAGGAGTGTGTGCGTGCACTGGAAATACCAACAGGGCTCCTGGTGCTGCACTGTGAATTTGACAAGTGGAGACAGTGCAGCAACAGCAGCTGTAATGAGCTGGGAGCCTTCATCTCCTTTCTCCTCTGCTGCTTTTTATTAGCTCATCCCTCCTTTTGTTACTGACTTTTCTATGTCACTGGCATCATGGATGCTATTGTTTCTCTTCTACTCTGCTCCCAGTTTATTTGATTTTGCTTGTTTTCCTTACTTACGAATTACTGCCTTCGGGGAAAGAAATGTTTGGAACCTTTGAGCCAGGCTGATCTATTTTGGTGCAGCAGTTGTCCATTTATTAAATCAAGTTCTTTCCTTGCTGTGACTGCTCCTTCTAAGTTCTTGATTTCCACAAAGCTATTGTTTTCTACTGTGAGTAATAGAGAACGTTACCACAGCTGGTAGCGGGAGGACTGGATCAAACAGCTGACAAGCCTTTACTCTGAAGTGCTGGTAAGCTGGAGGCCCAATTCAGTAACACAATGGAAGGCACAGAGTAGGATACGGACTAGAGAATGGGAGCACTTGACAGGAAAAGTCACTACAGGTTATTTTTCATGTACAGAAGTAGGAAAAATCCAAAGCTCAGCAGCTTCCTTAGATCAGTAAACCTCAAACACTTTTTCACACGAGGGTTCTCTAATCCACCCCTGAGGTAGCCTAACTCTGATCTCACTTCCTACCTGAGGGGATGCGAGCAGCACCTTCTCTGCCTCTCTAGAAACCACAGCACCACTGGCCTAGAGCCCAAGGGTTTTCACCTTTGGCAGCTTTTTGGTTAATACTTTTTTCATTCTGGATCTATCTTTTCCACTGATTTCATTTCTTGTCAGTTTATTTCTGCTTTCATCAACGAATTAAACAAAACAGACTAACCTGAGTCAAAGCAATATAAAAAGTAAGGTAAACACTCACAAAGTCATGAGATTTGAAGAGGAATCTCATGAAAATTTATTTCCATCCTTAAAGTCCTAAAAATGTATTCCCTCTCACACAACCAAATGTATTCTCCAGCAAAATTAATGTAACAGAATTAAGTGTTCTCTGTACAACAAAACCTGTTGATCAACAGTTCAAAGGCTTTCTAAGGAACGAGAAGGTGCAGGACCTGGCATACCCCCATTATCATCTAAAATTAAGGAAACATGAACCAAAAGCCAAAATGAAAATGAAAAGAGTTACGAATTAATCTGATTCTGTCCAAGTCCTGTAAAGTGCAGCAAACCTCAACAGTGTGGTTTTTTCAGCAGAAATGCAACGGCAGGCTGCTAATTTTTCCGGGCATCAGATGAATACTGTGGAACAGAAGTTTTAATTATAAATGCAAACAAATTAAAACACTGTGGACATTTAACAGACACGGGGGCATCAGTATTCCCTAATGTGTGCCACATAAGAGATGAAGACAGCCCTCAAGAACTCTGCTTTAGAGGTGCAGCATGAATTTTCCTATTGATGCCACTAACTGTGCATCCCTGAGATCCATTTCTATCCCTGCAGGAGTCAGCAGAACACAGTTCACTTACTTATTTAGCTTTTTGAGACACTGAATGTACTCACTGGCCTCCACAGAAATATGTCACATTGAATTTTAGTGCCTTGCCCTTTTCTATACACATATAGCAACACATTTTCCCCCGCTCCTCCTCCCTACCAACATCTGTCCATAAACCTGCAATCCAACAGCAACCGAGACCCTTAGGAACAGAAAGCTCGTGACAAGTCAATGTAGATGATGCTTGTAAATGCTTCAGTGCCTCTGAAGAATTGGTCTGTGGACAAGCCCAATAATAAAACTGTAACAGGTATAGGTGTAATTGTGTTACCAATAATTTCATTAGCTTAACTAACAAGATCAGCAAACAGCAGCACCGAGTAAGGCAACACAGAGTGGATGTTTTGCCTCCTGGAAAAGCACAGGGGCTGGGAGGGAAGCAGCACCTCCACCACGTGCCTTCATTGCAGCTGCTCTTCCACACTGGGCGAACTGGGAGGTGCGTGAGGTGTGTGAGGTGTGTGTCTGTACGCGTCACATTTGCTACATCTTGCAGGTGGCAAACACTGTACAGCCAGGGGAGGGGAGGCAGAAAGGCAGCGTGATGCACATTACTGGCTCTAGAAATATATGGCAGAAATGCCACTTCATTTTGCCTCGCTTCTCAAAATGGAAAGAGCAAGAGAAAGGACATCTCTCTTGCCCATCTGCAGGATGCCACAGTACACTTAATGGAAAGGTTAGCATGTTATTCTAAGAGTCAGAAATAACCAAACTCAATATAATGCTACCAATACTGTGAAGGTGCTCTACAGAAAAGGCAAGAGATCTATACAGGCTGTTGCTTCTCCCAGAAACTGCAAACACTGCCTTTTGCACTGGATTGTATTTGAGCTGCTGAAAGTTCTCTCAGTCCCTAGCCTTGATTTAGGTTTTTCATAACCTGTACTTCAGGTGGGAGTTCAGCGGACACTCTGTCTGGAGGATACAGTCTTGTCTGAAATCCAAAACACTGTAATCCCTTACTAGCTGACCTACAGTTACAAGAAAACTGAACATTGTTTGGGTGTTTCAAACTTCATCTCCATTTCAAGTGGCACTTGACATTTTCTACATGAAGAATGGATAAAAGCAAGCGCTGAAGGACTCGTGTGCTTTCTAAGGCTTGATAAGAGCTACTTGAATTTTGACTACTTGGCCTGGTTTTGGCTGGGATAAAGTTAATTTTCTTCCTAGTAGCTGGTGCAGTGCTGTGTTTTGGATTTAGGATGATGATTACCCAAACTCCATGTGGTGCATACCAACATTGTTTGCCTTTTCTATGCAAAAAACCCCCAGAGCTCTCACTTCTTTGGATCAGCTGACTGGTTCTAGGTTCACTGTCCTAGTCTTAATTTAGAGTAGCTCTACTAAGTTTTCCAAATACTCCAACTGCCTGCTGCAGTATTTAGACACTACAAATTGTACATAGATTTCTTTCCACGAAGTACTCAATTACATTTATTTTTAAACACTTAATTCTAATAACTGATGAATGTTATGCAGCGAGTTCTTTCCATAGATCCAATATAAAGGGGCAATAGCATTGCTGTAACCAAAATTGCCTAAGAGTACAAGTGAGGTGAGGCTTTGGTTTAGCCCCTGGGAATTTGTGAGCAGGTTGTTCTGGACACTGCCTCTCAAACAAGCAGGAGTAGAAGAACACCAGGAGTATCTTCTGGCTCCGCTGAACTCCTTTCTGACTGGTTTTAAGATTAAAATGCGTTTCATGCTGGCATTCTCACTTGGAGCCAAAGTTTAATTCCAAGTGAATAAGGACTTTGTAGGGAATTGCTGTTCTGTTTTAGAAGGTGATCCTGCTTTGTGTTTTGCTGGGTGACTGAAATGCTTTGCAAGGACATGCTTTATGGGTATTGTCTGGTTCCAGCATTTTTGAAGCCAAAGGAAAAAAGCAGCAAAAAACCCGGTTTCTCTTCCACACAGAGTTTGTGTCTGTATAAGCTGCTCCCCACCATCTGATTTCATGTCTGCTGGAATTCTGGGGTTCTCTCCTTACTAAGCTATGCTATTAAATGAATATATTGATCTATGTTAAGCTGTAACCCAAAGGACAGTTCGGATCCCACTCTGAAATCTGACTGAAGCTTTGTAAGCATGGATTATAGTTGAGGGTTGTGAAAAGCAAGCCCAGTACAAGAAATACTTCCTCCTCCCTTTTCCCACCAAAAAGAAGTCATAAATCTTAAGACTCCAAGATGCCAGGGCCTGAACTTAGGTTCGGTGACTTCTTAAAATTTCTTTAATATGCTGTGACTTTCAGGAGATTGCTCTCGGAAAAGCCTTTTTATGGCCTGGCTTTCATTTCAGCTCTCTGCATAAAGATTCTATTTAGAAAAGTCTCAAATGTATTTATGTGCAAGAGCAGTTTCTCCTCTCTGAGGTTTTTTTTTTGGACTGAGTGGGATTGAAGAAGGGCTATGTTGCTTAGGGCATTCCTTTTCCTTCAATGCCTCATCCAGACAGACAACGAAATGCTGTATTTGTTTTAATACATCTTTGTGTGCTACACAGAGTAGTTTAATAGTGCTGTTTGTGAAGAATGCTTTGGTCTACATTGCTGCAGGCTAGGAAAACTGTGCTTACAAATTCTAATGGCGAAGGATATAGAGCTATTTTTAGTTTACATATTGCAAGGTTTTGGATAGGCAGCGATACAGGCGTGTTAGAGCTTTAAATACTGGTGATAGAATCACGGAAATGTGTGGCTGGAAGCTGTAAGACAAGATTAATTATAAATATATGCCTCACTACAGTTATATTCAGACATTTTCTCTAATTTTCCTAAATACTTCTTCTTGTACTCCAAGGGGCACCAAAAATCTAACTGTGCCCTTTGAAGGACCCCCCTTTGTTTTCCCCATCATTATGGCATTTGACCTTTTCAAAGAAACTGGTGAATAGAACTGGATTGAGAATGAGAGGTTAATTTAGTCTCAAGACGAGAAAATTCAACTCTTTGTCTATGAAATTTCAGTAAGCTTCCTAACTCAAATCATCTCCTTCTTCCTGTTTATCTGATCTGCTGCCTTTTTGATCTAAAGAAGAAACTAGATTTGTTTGATGTGATTTGTGCTCAGCAAACCCATCCTGATGATTCTGCACAACCTTATGCTGTTGTTGAGGCATAGAAACCAAATGTTCCCAAATTTACTCTGGTACTTGTCCACATTATCCAGTTACTCAAACCTAGACTTGACTCTTCAGGTCTTCATCCCTAATTTTTGATCTCTGCCAGCCTGGTAGGACCTAAACTATTCCCTCCAAATTCTTTTCAGTACATGCTCTGGGGTTCGGAGGCAGCTTGGCCACACTCCTTAATAACAGAAAGAAATTTACATAGCTTAAAGTCAGCTTGAGTTGACGTACCCCAAAATACTCCAAACTTATTTTTAAGTCACCATCTTTGTCCTCTATTACTCTTCTTATAGTTGTTTTATCCAAGTGATAAAATTCATGGTAACAAACAGAAGATTAGGCAAACTAGAAATGCCTGTGAGAAGAAAAACCACAAATCACACACAGAGAAGTTTGCTGGATGCAGCTGCCCCAACAGCATCAGCATGCTCCATGTGACAGAAACTTGACAGACAAACTACAGGAGGAGGAAACTGAATCATGAGTTGAACAAAAGGATGGCAGAAATGGTGAAAGATAGAATTCCAGATTATTTCTAAATGCTTAGAGCCCACATACATTTCCATAAAATCACAAACTGTAATTATAATATACAATCTCTGACAATATATTATTCATATATTTTAGGTTTTCATTTGCTATTTTATCCAGTTTATAAAATGTATTCATATATTAAATCAATCAGCACTTAATATAGGCCAAGCTGCATAGATTACTAAATACTTTCTCAGTCTTCAGGGCTAATTTGATACAATCACAAATGTTAGATTTTCATTAGCCCGAAGTTGAAATGCATAATTGAATACAGCATAATTCTAGATAGAATTTATTAAAAATAAAATGAAGGGCTAGGCTTAATGAAAAATGAAAATGGTACCATTCTGCCTAGAATATGTTTTTCCATGCCTCTTGGAGATATTTGTCCCTATTTTGCATTCAGCCAAATGAGAGAAGTTTACAATCTGAGCAGAGATTTTTACGGTGTCAGTTGGCTCTTCAAAACAGTTTCACTTTCCTCCACATTTGAAAGGCTTGTTTTTCTTTTAAGAAAAAACCAACCAAGCAAACTATTGATGTGGCCTTTCAGTGAAAGAAAGGTTGAGAGATGGGGCATCATCTAAAATTTAACAGAAACCAGAGCCAACTTGCATTTGGTTACAAGAAGGCTGTACTGACTTCAAAGTGGGAGGTACAGCACATGAAGCACTATATAATGAAACAGATGGGGACCTAATATTCATCCCAAATTCTAGTCTGACTCATGCAGTGATGCAGCAATTTAACATCTATGAATCGGAGCCCAACTGCATTAGGTGCTGCAGGAAACTCTCTCTGGATGGGACTGGTCGAAAGCTGTGTGGACCCTGACTCAGACCCACAATGTCATCCCATCAGAATGTCCTAGTCTGCACGCCCTGTGCCCAGCAACCAGGATGGAAAATGAGACCCTGAAGTACCAGGTATCATCAAAGCTGGAAGTGAAACTTCACATATTTCATGTGGGACAAAGTGCTCAGGTGCTTGATTTTAACTCCTGCTGATTTCTAGAAAAACGGAGCAAATATTAAGAATTCAGTATATATGACAATAACAGACAGTTCACTAAGTGGCCGCAGAAAATGTGTGCCATTGATTGTTGGAGATTCTATGCTTCTTTTTTCAGGGGAAGTTCCAGTGTGGGGCCCGGTTTCACTAAACACACTTCTATTCATTGCCTAATAATTACAAAACTAATTACCAAGTTATTAAAATGCTGCTTCACAAAGGCTTGTAATAATCCAGCATATTCTCATGAAAACTGTTAACAATGTTTTCTTTAGGATAAACATCTTTAATGAATGTCAAAGGACTAATGATGTCTGAACATATCTTAACCTACTACTTTGTTGCAGGTGATTATATCAAAGACAGGTTTTTCCACTTTGAATAGATTTCTGAAAATGTGCCAATGGAAAAATAACTTGGATATTAAAAACCAACATTCTGGCATTCATTCAATTACTTTGATATCTCAGACCCAGATGCTGAAAGGAAACTAAAATGGAATAAGGCATCAATATCCCAGCAGGTAAATCTCCATCCATCATCAATCCTCTACAGGTCAATGTTTTTAGCAGTCCCTAAGTGTTCTTGCGTGTGTGACTAAATTTATAATTTCTGTGCCATACTTAGAATTGATTCCATCTTCATGGAGCTGTGTAGTCTGATGGACTACCAAAACAGATGCCCACCTGCTTGTCTTTCTCTAAGTCCAATCAAACATGCAGATACCCTTCAAACCTGCAGAACACACACCCAAATACAAAGCACAGCCCTTGGGCACCCCCTTTCCACAGTGCATAAAGCATCTGTAGGGGATGTAGAAGAGCCACCCTGTTCTCTTTAACCCCAAAGCACTGAAATGAGGATGTCTTAACTGATTGCTCCATACACCCAAATGTAAATTGTCTTGGCCTTGAGGAGACACTCCACACTTGCACTGCAAGAAAGGTTTTTCTGGTCTCTTTTTAAAAGGAATCCTTAACTGAAGCAACATGTGAGAACACAGGTGAACTTGACATTGCAGCACAGGGACTAAGGCAGGTAAGCCAGTGGAGAGGAGATCTGAACTGGAGCTCAGCTTGGCCCTGCTCCTAAGAACTGGCAGCACATTTCATATTCACCAGTTAATGCATTAAATGCACCCAGCTGTGAATTCTGGTCTGACACGAGCTCCTTTTGCTGCCATAGAATCATTAACTTAACCTCTGGAGAAGAAAAGGATAGATAAATATCCTCCTTATCCATATTCCTTTTATGTCAAGGGAAGACTCCACAGGCACTGAGCTGGCCTGCTGTGACCCTCCTCCCCAGAACAGGATTACAGCTGCTGGGAGGGCCAAAGGGACCACAAGTTAGAGATGCCTTCTGGGCTTTCCAGCCATTGCCACCTTGGTCTCTGTCATTGCCATGATCTGGTCTTTTCACAACCTTGTGATGTTTTGGGAAGGCCTTTGTCCACCTGTGAGTTCAGAGGAGGAACAGGCAATGTCAGATATGTAATATTCTTCAATGCACTTATATCCATGAAGGAAGGATTTAAGTTATTTTCTATTGTCATGGAAGTTCAGTTCTAAATACCTGCTAATCACAGTTCAGATTTCCTGACAGGATTTAATTGGATAAAGGCATTTATTATTCCCCTTCATCTTAAAAGAAAACCCCAAATAACCAAATCACCAAAAAAAAAAACCAAACCAAAAAAAACCCCAAAAACCAAAAAAACAAGGGAAAAAAGAAATGGTTTCCCTGGGGAATGGTTCCCATCTGAAGCCAATGGCAAGATTTCCTTTTACGTCAATGGGACCATAAATTTCTCAAAATACTCTAGGAGGTACCGTGCTGAAATATGCTGCTCCAAACATACTTAGTAGTAGTATGTGAAAAATAAAATACAAAGGTATATTTTTAATATGGAAAGATATAAATGGAAAGCCCTACAACATCTGCAGCAGTACTTTCTCAAGGAGCTACTAATCCAAACAGACAGCATTTATGCCACGTCCAATCCTACTGAGAGCAATGACCCCTTCTGAAGGGAAAAGGAAAAATTAGTTGCCAAAGTCCAGACTTAAGTATAAAAATATCGATTAGTTATCACTTCATTAGTTTTTCTGGGAACACAACGAAGTAAAACCTTTCCTTGTAACTGACATAATGCTGGAAAAACATTCCTCACAGCAAATCAGCAACACGCAGACATTCTAGATCAAACCCTTTCACGAAGTGCCATCCCATTTGAATCACAAAGCATAAAAGCTGCGAGTCCTCAAACCTGTCCAAACACCTCCAGCAGGTGCCACGCCGTGTCATAATTAGTCATCCATTGTGCTTCTCACAATGCCAAACACTTCACAGCACACAGAGTAACTATGTAACTTAAAATGAAGAACACAGCCTCATGCTGCGAGACAAGTTGACTAAAGCAAGTATAAAACACTGAAAAATAAAGTAGCTGTGTAAAATCCTTACAAATGAAAACATGCTCTGCTGAGACGCCTCCTCATTATTTATCACTGCTGTTGGAATGTCTTAAAATGAGCCATTAAAACCAACCTGGCATTGGAATTGTAATGAATTGCACAGACCAGACTCAAAACACTCCTAAACAATTGCTCATGCAGGAAACTCTTGTGACCAGTAAAACATTCTCACGATGGAGGTGTTCTGTCTCGGAGTGAGGAACAAGTTTAAAAAGGAAGAAAACATAGACTAGAGAGGTAGGAAGAGAGCAAACTGCTTTCCCAATTATCTCTGTCAAGGCTAGTACTGCAAAAAAGGCTCTTCTTAAATATAGAAAGCATGTGGGAAGTAGAAAAGTGTAAGGTTTTAGTAAGTCTGAAGGCTGCATAATTGAATTTGATAAACTGACATTTTCCTAGGAAGTTTTAAGATTTCAGAAGATAAATACATAATAAAAATAAACCTAGTTCAGCAGCTTTTGCTCTACAAAATTATATGCCTTCACTTCAGAAAGAAAAAAAGATATTCATTTCTCCTGCCTTTCAGAGTACAGTCAATACTCCCTTTCCTGCTTATACTCTTCCTCAATACTTTCAAAAGTTATGTGATAAATACAAGGGAATATTAGAATACGGAAAATACCTCTTCACGTAGTTTATGGTTCACCCTACAGAAATTAAATGTAGTGACTGGACAATGGGGAATGGCTTCAAACTGACAGAGAGGTAAGTGTTAAATTACCTATTAGGGAGAAATTGCTCCCTGTGAGGGGGGTGAGGTCCTGGCACAGGGTGCCCAGAGGAGCTGTGGCTGCCCCATCCCTGGAAGTGGCCAAGGGCAGGTTGGGTGGGGCTCAGGGCAACCTGGGATAGAGGAAGGTGTCCCTGCCCATGGCAGGGGGCTGGAATGACGTGAGCTTTAAGGTCCCTTCCAAACCAAACTGTTCTATGAAGGAACATGAATTTCATGAATCTGGTGTGATTCTATGAAGTCACACCAGAAATGTGGTTTTCTACAAGCTTCAGCTCTACCCCACCAAGAAGGAATAGCAGAGACAAATGCTATACACCAAGAAACCAAAGGACACTTTTTGCAGTACCTGGACAGCTTCACAACGATCTTCCCCCTTTCTGACTCTTTAAGGCAGGACAGGATCCCATTTCCATAGCAAAAGTACTGAGAACTTCCAGTTTATTCAGATCAGTTTCTACCACTTTAGGCTGATCTTCTAAAAAATCTTGAATAAAATGATGGATTATTAATTTGTGTCTCTTAGGTATCTGTTGGTAAAAGCACAAACAGACTTAGGTCTACGTTTGTCTATTCTTCATTGTCATTGCTGCCACTTTGAACAATCCTGGATGCCAACTTTTAAGAAAATTCCTGGATCAGAGCCTGGAGTGTTCCCAGCCATTTCTGTTGTCAATGTTTTGGTCCTGAAGCGGCAAAGGAATTCCTGTAATCTGGGCACACCTAAACTTCAGCCCAGGTCTCTCATCTGGCCTGGCCCTGAGTTGCCTCCTATGTGTGAACTGACCAGCCCAGAGGCTGGTCAGAGTCAAGTCGGACTCAGTTTTTACTTTTCAGGGAGCATTCTGGACACAAACACAAAGTTTCAGTCAAATATCACTTTTCTAGTGAGAGCACAAGCCTGTATAGAGGGAATTATGATGAGTAGCCAGAAACTGAAAAGTATTAATTTGAAAGTAAAAAGCCCCATACTTTTCTGTATTACAAATGCAGATGAGCTTTTCAAATCAGCACAGAAGCTTTAAATTCCAAAGCTGAATTTTCAAAAGAGTTTGTTGGGAAATGAGCACTAAACCTCAGAACCTCAATTAGTGTTTAGTCACGCAACTCCCTATGAAGCCAACAGAAATCCTACCCTGAAAGCTGTTTTTATTTCTCACCTCAACAGAAATAGTCTATTCACAATGACACAGATTGAATAATTAGTCAAAGCTACAGAATTTAGAGCTGTTGGCTCTCATGGATGGGTTACATCACACACTTGGTCTGTAGGCTGCCTTAGGCAACATGCAAAACTTTTTCTCCACTCTGAATAACTAAGCAGTGCAGTATCTGAAAAAAATCTGGCCTTGCCAGTGGTGTGCCTCAGAACTAATTTGCTCACCAACAGAGATTTGAGGCTGTCCTCTCTGTAATTTCAGTTCACAAAATGTGATGTGAAATCATGACTGGCTATACTAGCATCAAGTGTCCCAGGTAAAAGACAGGTGACTTTTTTCAAAGAAAAAAAGACACCAAGGAAAAAACTGGAACCCGTGGTACCAATTTGTCAGTAAGTTACAGACAAGGACAACGAAGCCCAGTGTTTGGCCATTGAAGCACTGGGATCTTGAAGACACAGACCAGGACTTCGAAGTTGCCCAACCTATCACTTGGCAGAAGTGTGAACAAAAGCAAGAATTGCATCATGTGCAGCTCTCTTCCTCATCTAAACAAAGCCTCATCAGATCTCTCACACACAAATATTTTTGTCTGGCTTATTCATTCACCAGCACATTAAAGCATACAGGAGGCATCACATCTGCATTTAGCCACCTGTGCCTACCTGAGCCACTTATTTTCGTCTCCTTAGGTCTGTAGTGGCTAGAGATGGTCATGGGATAGCTCAAATCCTCACTGACTGTAAAAAGAACTAGAACTGAACAGCTTTTACCTCTAGTTAAACGGTCAAGTTAGCAGACATAAATGCTTACAATTAAGCAAAAGCAGGCTGACAATTCTAGGGAATTTTCCAGCTCGACAGAGCACCTGAGCTACAGTGATGTAAATGAAATCCATTTGAATTTGATAGATCAAGCCCATATTTTTTCACTGGTAGAGCTAAGAACAAAGCTGTTCTTTTCTACTCACAAATGCATCTGACCTCTAGAAACCATTACCCATTGTACAAAAAACAGCCATATGTGTGTCTTCTCTCAGTGCTGTCAGTTTGATTAGAGAAGCATATTTTCACCTAAGGAAAAAAGGAAGGATCGAAGCAGTTTTGCAGTCTCTCTCTCTCTCTAGCAGTCTCCCTGCTTCGCTGCCAGCATTCCTTGGTTATGTTCCCTGCTTTATCTCTGGGCAAAATCAAACTTGCGCTAATAAGCCACAACAATCATAGCTGCAAACCCTCACAGACTGTTACAGGTCAGCTACAGAGATGGGAGCTTTTTGTAGTGCTAATGAAAGGCTTTGGGAGGTTACATTCCTTGAATGCAAACTTCCATGTCTTTCCCAACTTTCCTGAACAAGAAACGAAACAAGAATCAAGCCTCCAAAATGGGCCTATAGTTAGACTTTACTCTCCCTTATTACCCGTGTTCAGTATTGAGTAACTGCATTGATACAAATGCAGTTACCTCAGAGTCACAACACAGTAAATATTAGACTCCAGCCTCATGGTTTTCATTTTAAATCATATCAAGGGAGAAAAGGGGGGGAAGAACCATCTAGTTGTGTATTTTCATGACCATGACTCAGTTTGTTTAATATGTTTTAATGGGGAAAATAGACAGTGCACAGCACAATTTCGGACATCAAGTGGCACTGCAGTTTGTCCCCAAAACCCAGCAGAATTTGAAATCTTTCCTTATTCTATTCTCCTCCAACAAGAATGGGTTGGCTCAGTAAGGATCTCAGCAACTCTGCTCTCTGAAAGGAGTTGAGGACTAATTCCTGTTACACAGCTGGTGTCAAGAAGGGTAGTTAAGCAAAGCATCTCCTCACGTGTCCATGTTTGTCACACCACACATGCATTTTATTAAAAACATTTTCCTAATGCCTCTCTCATGCTGTGCTGGCACTCTCAGAAGACAAGAGGGAACCTCCCAGAGCAACACAACTATTCTTTATCTTTTACTTAGCAAAGTATAAATTGTCAACTTGGGACTTTTGATTTCTCCTATTCGCAGGCTACGGAATATGCACGAAGCACCCTGTGTCTTCCTTTGCATCTCCTAAAAACCTGGTAGCCACAAGTGTAGGATGTCTGCCCGTAGTTCTCCCACTTCTCCTGTGATTGTGATAGCACAGTGAGAACCAGGGATGTTGCTGAACAGACCCCATGTAACTGCACTGAAGCAGGGAGCTGCTGCTGCTCTTGTATTCCCGGAGGTGACTGTCTACTTCTTGCCTGTTGCTGTACAAAATTAGTATTGCTGAAGGTGATTGGAGAGGAAGTTACCCAGTGGCCATATCCAGCTGTAAAAATCCCTCAGCAGGAGTTAATTATTGAACTAACCTCAGCACTGGGTACATGCCGGCAAAATCAGACAGAAAGGCTTGAACTAAAGCTTAAAAAGAAAAATTTAAAACCAACTGACTTGTGTGGTAGAATAACAAGCAACTAAAACTATCCTTTTAGGCAGAAAAGTCCCTAGGTTTTAGTTTGGGGTTTTGTTTTTCTTTCAGTAGGAGGAAATACACTACAAACCCTGCCCACAACGTCTGCACAGGGAAACAATGGCTAGATCAAAGTTATTATTTTCCATTTAATGTTTCTTAATTGCTTTCTTTCTAGCAATTTACCCAGACTTCAGTGGTTGGAAAGCCTGGGCAAAGACCTGGACAAGCTGTCTGGAACCAACTGTTAAGAGATGTAGAGTGGTCCTATGACGGTCACAGAACTTTGCCATCAGAGATGGATTTTCATTTTCAGGGTTGTTTTACAGATTAGATGATGCATCATCCACTGAATCAATGTCTCGGAAATATCTCTGGAATGTTAGAGACCTAACAACAAATTACTCTTTAAGAAGCACAATCATCTGAAGCTAAAACACCTGAGAAGTTATGCAGTAAACTATTACAGCATGGGATATGAGGCAGAAAATACTTATTTTCATTTTATTTTAGGAGAGAATACAGCCATAAATATGAAGTACAAAATTGCAATTGCTTCTTTCTTATGCCACTGGCAAAAAACCCAAAGTAAAGAAAAAAAAACAAAACAAAATTCAGGTCCTGTTGTATTTGAACTCCACTAAGAGTAAACAGATACCTTCTTCTGCCAGGTTAAAAAAAAATAACATCCCCTGGTCATACAAACTTAGCACTACAAAACAATGAGAAGCGCTTCTGTGAGTGTCTTATGAAGGCAACACAAGTTCTCAGAGGCTCTTCAGCGATTAACTGAACTCCAACAGGGATGGAATCCAGCAAACACATTTACTGTGGAGTTATTTACCTGAGTAGCTTCCTGGGTGAGCTTTGCATGTTTCTACTCACACTTATCTCTCTATTCCACAGTGGTCTATAACAGTACTAAAAGAAAAAAAAAAATCATTTGAAGGACTGTTTCCTGTGGTTTCTCAACTTATTCTCAAATCAGTGTGAACCAAGTAACAGCAAAGGTAGATTTGGGTCTCCAATGTTCCTCAAGGAAGAACATTATTTAAAAACAACCATGATTGACCTGGAAGTCCTTTGGGACAAGTGGAAAGAGTGAAGCTGCCCAATGCTCAATTTTAATGTGCACCTTGATAACTAAAATATTAAATCCTCTTTGCTATCATCAGCTTTCCCCTCTTTATTGGGATACAGCCAGTGCCAGCGGTGTCCCACCGACAGAGGTCCTCACATGCCAGCCAGCAGCAGTTGGAGGTGGATCCTTTGCCTGGATTCTGCCATTTCTCTAACCAAACCCAGCAAGTCACCTCACTGTGATCCTTACTAAGTCCTTTCGGGATGTGAGAACAGCAAGCTTCAAATATATTCTTTCTGCAAAGGAACAAGACCACAGGGAAAGAATACCTTTTTGCTGTTCTTGTGTTTTCTAAGCATTTGGTACAGAATCTCTTTCAAAATTATTTGAAAACAACTCAGTGAAGTTCACAAATAGAACAAAACTTGAAACTTCCAAAGCTCTCTTTTTCCTCCTGTGAGGATATCTATCACAAGGCAGATCTCTCCCGGAGCTTACAGGACCAGCTCCCATCCCAGCTCGGTCACCTACTGATAAGACTACAAAGAACTCTGATCCTTCTTTTTTCTAACTACAATAATCTGAAGCACTAAAATCCCAAGCATAGCGAAACCCGTAGAGGTACTCCAAGGAAGCAATAACTGCAGGAGTTATTGAACTTGCACAGACATATTGTCTCTTCACCTCTTCTTCCCTTCCCTGCTATTCTATACATATTCCAGGTAGTAAATGCTTCCTGGAATACAGAAAGGGTTAAATAAAAAAGGGGAGGAAAACGGAGTTGAAAAACCCCCACCATTTCAAAAATCAGGACAGGGAATTGAAATGAGAAAGCCTGTCAGGGCCAAATATCAGTATTGTTAGTGCAGTTACACTTACTAACATCAGAACTGTTGTTTGTAGCACTTGGATTCTTGGCACAGTTTACATTCATACAGCTTGTCTTTCAGTTGGAAAAAACGGTTCAGATGGCAATCCTTAAAAAGTTTTTGGATTATTATCTCCTTATGTCTTCCCCATACTTCCAACTCCAAGGTGTGTGTGAGGGATTTCAGTCAGCTTTACTGCAGCCCTGAGTAAAATCTGAACTGCGGCCGGGTAGCCATGGTTAACGGGCAGCTGCTGCTCGCTGCTGCCACCGCATGGGAGCGGGCACGGCCCAAACACTCAGCAAAACGCAAGGGAATTCTTACTTTGCCAATTTTACAGGTGCTCATCGGCTTGTAAAGCTGGGTTTCTCTTACCAACTGTGGGCAGCTTCAATTCTAAACAATTTATTAAAAATAAAGGCATATAAAGATAATACAAAGTGTCAATGAATTTTCCACTTTGTTCTTCCCACAGAAGCTTTATGTTTGGGAAGCACAAAGAGAAATTGTTGAAAACAACTAAATACCCACAAAATATCCTGTAGTAGCCCCTGAGAGCGAAGCTCACTGTCGGTTTTGGCATCTCTGATAACAGTAAGAGAATTGTCCCTTTGGGGAGAAGGCTCAGCACACGGCAAGAAACTGTAACATGGAAAATGGAAATTCAGTGAGGGAACCCATCAAATATTAAAATAAGGAAAAGAGACAGCTCCCGGCATGACAGCATGCCAGGATTTGAATATTGTTTATTTAAATAAATACGTTTCTTTGAGAAATCAAAACAAAGACAGGAACGTTTTCCATGCAAAGCAAAGCTTTTCTGCAAATTCCCTTTCCGTTTTCACTCATTCCAAACCTGAACTTTGTGAGGTCCAGCCTCGACCTCCATAGAAAAGTGAAATATGTACTTGAAAGAGAAACTGGAAAAGACAAGGATATAATGCAAACATCACATGATAAAGTAGATAAAAACAAAGAAAAATTTTTACTTTAAACTACCCCCAGTGAAAATTTTAGGAGGCAGAAAACTGTTCTCCCTTCTGAAATCCCAAGTGAAGTCACAAGCTTCAAATGTAAAAATATTTACTGATCAGTTCACACAGGTGGGGAAACGCACAGAGAAGAGGAGAAGGGGAAGGACCCAAAGACAAAGTAAGCAGCAAAGGAAGTGACTGAGTAACAATCTTTGGTGGTTTTCCTTCAGAAAAGCAGACTGCAAGGTCACAGTGGGGAGAATCTGATTAAAACAGCCTGAAATGCATTGGCAAGATCACCAATGTATTTGAGCAGAGACAAGGACAAGGTCTGCGAAAGATTTGAATTAAGTAAAACAAGATCTTAAAAATGACCTGGACACAAGCAGACAGCGCTAGAAGACAAGCAGAATGCAAGTGTGGTCCCTCACACCAGGAGTCCATTTGCTGCTACACTCCAGGTCAGCTGCAGCTACGGACAGACACAAATTACTGCCTTGTTAAGAATTAATGTTCAAGTGTTAGTTCTAAGTGCACAGAATGGGCACCGTTGCTCAGCAGATGCCACAGCTGCTATAAACTCCACAGTGTGATAAATGGTGCCGTATCTGAGGCTCCCTGACATTTTCTGTGGGCAGGATTGTGAGTAATGCCCAGTTCCTGCACACTGACTCCAGCCAACTGCTCGGTCTCACATTTCGGGGCTGCCAGTGCAGTTTGCTGAGGCGCACAATCCCATCGCACCGCTGATGTCATCTCTAAGTACAAACAAGAGCTGCTTTCTTCCAGAACAGAAAAACCAGGAGCAGCAATTCCAGCATTACTGTAAAACAGGACTGCACAGTACAGACCACACCTCCATAGAAGAATGAATCATTTGCTCTTCAATTTGTGACTGTCACGTAAAGCTAGCTGGTAAATAGGTAATTATTTTTATATTACTGCCTTGAAGACACTGATTATTGTCATTGTTATTAACTTGTTTTGCTCTTCCTTTTGCTCTTCCCTGAAGATGATGAACAGCTCTAGAGTTTACTGGAAGCCAGGCTCCCCAGGCTGCACCATTCTCAGCAGCTGCTGCTGCCAGATCCACGTCCTGGCACCATGAGAACACGGCCGTGGCACGATTATTGGGTTCCTGCAGTATAACCTCCCTCTGATTTAGTGAGTCAGGCTGGCAGCTCATATGTTCAGCTTTCTATATTAGCTGAGGTGCAATTATGCAACAGATAAAGTCCCCTTTAATGCAAATATCATCTCTTTATGATGCTATATGTGTGTTCATTACAAGTCTGGGTGTCTAATGTTTTATGAGTGTTATGTCTCCAGGTTCTCAAGGAGAAGTGATAAAGTCATAAAAATTCTGATATTTGCTTCCTTCTTCTCACCTTTCATCTTCTATTTACATGAGGTTGCACTAATGCTGTCAATTATCCAAGCATCATTTGGTTTTGGGAAGATGTACTTTTCCTACCTACTGCTTAGATAAGAGAAATGCTCTGAACTGTATAATTTCAATTCTTTACAGCATGCGTGCAAAGAGAGAGAGGTTACTGCTGAATTTTAGGACAGTCCTGATTTTATTTATGACTTCAGTATTGCTTTTCATTTTCATTTTTAGTGATAATGACTTGCTGTCTTTGATATGAATTTTCAAGGTCCTTTGTGAACTCTTCCTTGCTATGGTCTCTTGGATAGATTAAAAAACCAAAAACTTCTCAATGCCTTACAAATAAAGCTACCAATTAAAGTCTCATACAAGGCTTGGATGAAAGGAACTTATTTCACCTAATTCACGGGGAATATAAACACTGGACAAAATATAATGAAGCTGTGCTTTTTCAGTTGTAGAAATTTCCCTCCTAGTGATGCCCTGCTGTGATACACGGTCACCTAGGCCAGCGAAGAGCTTTGACTGCAGACCAGCACTGATTCAACCACTGCTACCACACCAAGAGGCATCAGTGAACACTAAAGTGCATGAATTAGTTCATAGAAAAGAGCCTACCAATGCATTTGATGCAATTTTCAGATTTCCAAGAAAATTGCTTTCCTTAAAAGCAATTCGAGTTATTGTCTATGTGTAAGTATAGACATACTTTGGGCACAGGCTGTGATATTCTAGTTTGCCAAACATCCAGCAGTATGTTCGCAGTCTCCGACCCTACACCAATAAATAATGTTTCCATATCATTTTACTAGCATTATAAAATATTTCAACTTTTAATAAATCTAAGACTCACTGAACTGTAGACAACCTATCCTTTACTTGGGTACAAGTATCTTTCCCTGCTGCAGCTAAAATTATTAAAATTCCACAGGGATTAAATTCAATACTCAATAAAATGAGAAAAAAAAATTATCTGTAAGAAGTGCTTTAACTGGCTCTTGTCACAGGTGTTGTAAAAAGTTCATGATATATAGTCAATGGGACTTAAATGTTCTACAGGGGCACATTGTATTGATGTTTCATCTTGACTCTCGAGAGAAATGGCAGATTTTTAGTCGTTATTGTTGCTGCTGGTTGGTTTTTTAAATGCCAACACAGCTAGTGCTTTAAGACAACAAAGCCAGAACCAGTAGTAATCCTCCTTAGTATGAAATGGTATCATCCTGGATTAAATGAAAGTAGAAACAATAGTTTCAAAAGCTTCTTTCTACTAAGACAGTTACCAAAATGGCTGAAATCTGGTACTTATTTATGAAATAGCTATCTCAAATAATAAAAGTGCAACTTGTTTCCAAGAATCTAAGTTAGGCAGGACTCCAAAGATTATTAAAAGCAGCCAGCGAAAGAATGCCGGGGAAGGGTTCCGATTCCTTGGAGCATCACACCAACTCAACTCATTTCGGGACTGCAGTCCCCAGGGGGAATCTCAAGGCCCTCAATTCAGGGTCTGGGCTCAATGCACAAGAGGAAGAATGAAGATGCTGGGACCGATCCTGAGTCCCCCACTGGAACATTGGGATCAGCCAGCGCTGGGAGCAGTTTGCCTTTCCATCAATGGCCCATGATCCCTCTGTATCCCTGCCCTGCAGTACTCAGCCATCCCTCCAGCAAACCCCACTCAGCTCCAGCCAGAGGAACACCTACTGAGTGCTCAGAGATGCCTGAGGGCTCAGTTAC
>VZTA01001317.1:0-31554 GCA_013398855.1 Mohoua ochrocephala
GTTGGTTTTGGTTTGGGGTTTTTATTCCTGATTATAACATATTGTCTATATCTAGTGATCTTTTTCTATAAACTGTGAAGGAATGACTCCAGATATGTGGGAAATAGCCTATGACGTGAAGTTTAACTCTTTGGTAACATTGTCATTAGCGTCCGTGTTTTAAAAAAATAAGACAGACTAATTACCATGAAGCTCCTTCAGGATAAGATCTTGTTAAAGACAAAATGTGTCTCGGCCTAAAGTCATAGTGCACCCTTTAGATAACGCAAATTTCAAAAGCTTACCCAGGTGTATTTCAACCCAATGACCAATATATAGAGCAGATGCCTTTTCTATAATTGATTGTAGTTTTATTTTATTGACAAATAGTAGATCTATGTTGGGAGAAAGGCAGGTGATGGACACTCTTCATCAAAGCACTGCTATTTACATGAAAGGACCCCAGCCCTGGAGGTCAGATTTCTTTGGCTGATAGTAGACTCTTGTTGACTGCTTTCTGCTGTGATTCTGTGAACCGTATCAGTATCGATCAGAATAAAACTGCTTTCATGTCTGTGATCTCTGACTGTGCTGTAGAATAACTTTTGTTATAGCCAAATTGTGCTTGGATAGTTTGCTAAAATTTTTTCCTCCTTCCATTTTTTTTTTGTTTTGATCTTGTTTTATATGATATCTGGCTATATAGCATGTTAGTTGCATAAATGGGCAGGCTTAGTTTTTATTAAACTCTCTTAAGTAGCACAGCAAGAAATTCTCGTTTTCCTGAAGAGTCATTGTATTGGGCTTGGCTAAGATTTGAGTTTCTTATTTTCTCCCCTCATCCTGCTGAGAAGCAGAATGATAGAGAGTTTGAGTAGGTACCTGGTGTCCAGCCGAAGTCACCCCACCACAGTCATCAGTGCCCAGTTATACATACTTTGTAAACGTGTTTTTGAAAACTGTGTTCAAAGAAAAGGGTTATACTTGCAGGCAAGATTTTTAGTGTCTTTGTAAAGCTACACGTGCCAGAATAAACTGTTGTGAATTTTGGCATGGAGAGAAAGAAAAAAAAAAAAAGGTTTCTACAAAATGCTTTGCTTAAAAGTGTACAATGCAATGTTTAAGGAGATGTTTCGTGGATCACCTCACTCTCTGGATTAGTGGTGAAACTGCAGTGAAAGTTGGAGTCAGATTTTGAGCTGATCAGTGAAGCTTTCTGCCTGTGTATGAGAGGAGCGTGTGGCTTCATATTTTCAGTTACTTATGCCCCAGTAATACTGCCTGGGTTGGAACTGTACAGCTTTTTAGTGGCAGACAGTGAGATGGCAAGTTTAAATAGGGATGTGAGGGTCGATTATGAAAATGTGTTCCTGAAGAAATTGAAAATTTGGATAGTGAGAAGTCCTCAGATGGGAGATGGTCGTCAGTAGCTACAGGGATGTTTTAGAAATCACCTGTGCCATGTTTGATGAATCTCTCCAAGCTCTTTGGCTGGGAAGATCAGACCTTAAAAAAGAGAATGACTTAAAATAGGAGGCTGATGAGAGAGAGAAAACCTATTCTGGCTGTTCAGATAAAGCTTTGTGGCTAATTTATTTTATTTCCTCAACAGCTGTAAAGGAACAGTTTGAGAATCTGCTAGAGCAATTAAGATCCATGTGTGTACACATTCAATTTGTATTCTAATGTTGTATGTTTAGCTGTGTTAAACTGATGTATGAGTGAATTCTCTTCCTTTGTTTTGTTTTCCTTTTTAAGAAAGTCTAAGAGATATGACCAAGTTAAGTTTTACTTGTTTATTAGAAATAAAAAGAAAATGAAAAGATACTTATTTAAAACATGTAGCATGTCTGTATAAAAAAATAACCAACTTAAAAGAGGAAATTAAGTCAGTTATTCAAAGGTGAGGCAATCTATAAATAGATACTGAAATTTCTATTGAAATAATAAATCTAAACAAAATAATGTCCTCACTCAAGCATCAGCAACCTCTAAACAAATGGTAAATTTCTCTTGGTTCCATATTGAAAAATGTAGTTCTTTTCTAAGCAGTGTGGTACAACTCACGGGTAAGCACAGCATACTTCTTGCTGTAGAGCAGAACTCTTTTTTCTACAGCCCTAAGTAAAGCAAATAGCAGCTACAGACAGCAGTAAAACAGGCAAGGGTGGTAATTTTTTCCAAGAACGACTTTTTAACTTTATATTGATAAAAAATGCACTTTCATATCATACCAATGCTGAAGGGTTTTTTTTTGCCGATACACGGAAGCGGATTAGAAATGAATGTCAGTGAAACTATTACAGGCAGTAATTAACATCTCCATGACAAAGTATGTATTAGTACAACTGTATTGTATATATACTGTATTTAAAAAAAAAATAACAAACTTCTTTGGCTTTGTAGAGGTGTAATGGTCTGTGCATGTTGCTAGTGGAGAATCTTCTTCTTAGGCACGCAGTTCATTTCTAACGAAGTGAAATAGTCGTGTGTGGATGTGACATGAGTACATATTTTTTATATATATAGGGTTCTCTAATGGGACATAGAGATATTCTTTCCCGCTTTAAAAGTGATTGGGAGGAGATCTTGACTCCCGTGACTTCACTATTTATTTATTTTGTTTTCTTCTAAGTGTGGTAAGCTAGGAGATGCATACTGCGTATCATGCTGTGTTTTCAGTTGTCATTTTGAGATGATCTCCAGACAGTAAGGTCAGACAAAAACTGTACGCCAAATGGTCCAGACAGAAGGAAGATGATCAGATGAATTAAAAATAGAATAAGTAGATAAATATTCCAGACCTGTAAAGTGGTGGGCTTTAATCTCTCAACCTTCTTTATTGCTTTTCTTATCCTCACATACCGAGTTCCTTTTGAACAAGCAGGTATACTGCACAGAGTAAGAACTTTTCATTAAGATGTCAGTTAAGATTTATTCCTAAATCTTAAAAATATCAGTATATTCATAACTTTATCATCTTAGGCATTAAAGATGATTTTTCATCAGATTTTGTCTCTAAAAATATATCTACAGTGTTTTTTTATGTAATGACCATCACAAATATATTTTAATTTTAGCTAAAAACATCATTTAACTTGTACTTTACATCTCTTGAGAAAAAGTTCTGCTCAAACGGTTCTTAATTAGTTAATCTGAAAAAATCTCACTTTCTACATGAGGAATAGGTGTTACTATCTAAACATTTCAGCTACCTCATACTAGGAAAAATATGTAGCACATAAAGAAACAAATAATTTTTTTTTCTCTGTCTCTGCATATCCAGGAAGCATGTATAGCAAACAGTGTTTAGATCAAACTTAAATTTGAAACGCAGCCACCCACCCACCAGAGCAGCATCAACTAGTACTGAATTTGCAAAATTGCAGCATCTACTGTCTGTCACCCAAGCCTCCCATGTGTGCCGCCTTATACAGACGTGTGAGAGTTTTACTGCACAAAGGCCCTCCCTGGTCATTCTCTCATGTTGTAGATCTGAACATGCTGACAGAATTTCTGCCCAAGGAGTGAAATTAAACACCTGGATTCTGAAAATGTAGAAGGTTCAGCATCCCATCAGGGAAAATTTCCCAATTATGATATTTTCACATGGTCTGCAAAAATGAACCATCCTCAGCAGTGTAATTTATAATCTACACTAGCTAAGGGTTAAACATGTCTTGACAAGAAAAAGGTTATCCTAGAATGCTTTTTGCAAACAGTCTCCTGTCTCTGATTCTCCCAGATCTGCTCCCTCTATTTCAATGACCCCTTTTGCTATGATTTTTTATTATTTTTTTAATAGGTAGATTATCTCAAGTGCTGATTATAGGGAAATCTGTATATTTTTAAGACCAGTAGTTCATCAACTGTAAAGTACTGAATAGTTCAAGCACATGTTATTGTTGGTCTTTTTGTTATGGTTTTGTTGTCGGTGGTGTTTTTTATTTACATATACCTGACCTTGTTTCTCAGAGGATAAATTAAATTCTCTGCTATGGAAGTGCAGAAGGAAACATATGATATATGTTGTTTACAACCCTTACAAGTGGTGTGCCTCTATCTTGGCAAGGAGACACTTCCTTTAAAAAACGGGATAGTGTGCCTACTCCATTCCTTACTAGACTCTGGTTTGACATGTTTATTCTTCCTTCTGGATCAGAGTTACATTTTACATAAAATGAAACAGATTTATATTATGGGTTAAATGAAGATACACCTATCTGGAGTTTCAAATTCTAAGACTAGTCTGGATGAATGTCAAGCAGAACATGCTTCTCTTTTATTCTAGAAGTTCTACAAAAGACGGTAACAATTCATTTTGAAACTGGAGCACCAACATATCTTTAAAGCTCATTATAATTTGATTCGACAAAAGTGGGAGACTGCTTTGCTTGCAAGCTCATGTCAGCTTCTGTTTTCTCTTACAGAGTAGAAACCTAAGTGGTTAAACATCAGTAGTTGCCACTGTTTATTGTTTTTTATGAACAATGAGATCTACAGCACTGAACAGTGGAACAAAAAACTCTCTTCTGCCTTAAATGTAGGACACTAAGGCTCTATGCTGTAAATCTTAGACCAATAGCATTCAATTGTACTGTAATTAACTGACTGATATTGTTATTGGATGATGAGTCTAACATGAGATTTATGAAGATGCAGGAGTATGGCAAATGTCCTAAACTGTTCAGTTTCCTTAGGTGAAAGGAGGATGCAGGCTCTCATCTCCCCACCAAATTATCTAAATGGCATTTATTTTAGATTAAACTGATACAATAATTCATTGCTTTATAATTATAATGTAGTCACTTTTAGAGATAATATTTTTATCTGAATAGAATAGTATTCAGAAGATTTAAAAAAAAAAAAAAAGTTTTTAGAGATGGATGTTCCACTATGGAATTCAATGTGAAGAAAATTGATGTGTTTGGTTGGTTGGTTTTACTGGAATCCACCACTTCTTACAAAATCCACCCACTGTGCATAAGTGTGTATGCATAAGTGCCTAGTGTGTGGTTTGGGGACTTCCTGGAGTGTACTGAAAATTATTTTCTCCCTGATCATGCTTGTCTCAGTTCGTCCCTTGGTGTTTCAGGAAGTTTTTGAAAAAGATGGAGAAAGTAGAAGAGTAAAACTTTATGTGAGACAGAACATATAGAAGCCACAAGAAATAGAACTGATAGAATGTATTACAAATGTCTTAATCATCATATTCTCTCTTTTGAAGCTTTGCTGTAAGCAGCTCTCTATGTGTAAAAACTTGGGAATGCGCATTAATTAGCTTGCTCATATTCATAATGGGACACAGATGCAGTATCTCAAAGGCAAAAGTCATGAAGGCTTGAATAGTTTTCTTCTGTTACTGGTAGCAGAAACTTCAGTGAGGTAAAAAATAGGAGTTATGACTTGCTATCTAAATACCTTAAATGCACCATAAATGTATGATGAGGTGACTTCTTCTTACACTTTCAATATATACTTGAATTTTCTTTGCACAATAACTTTTAAAACTTTTCTCACTTTGTAACTTGCTCAATTAACTACTTAAAGTACATTTCAAAACACATCTTTGAAGATAGGGATGTTTTAATTGTCTGTGGAAGTCAGAAGCTGAGGAAGTAGTGAATATTAAATAGCAAATGTAGTGTGGTTCTGGCATATGAAAGCTAGAAATCTTACTTTAGTCTTCCTTAGGAAAGGTTAGTAATGTGCAATTAGAATGTTAGTAATCTACTGTATTTTTGTTTCCAAAATGCATCTTGCACTGCCCAAGTTCCTTTCAAAGTGACAGTTGGTATTTAATTTACTGTGATTTAAAATCAAACAAACCAAAATTAAAAAGAAAAAACAACAACAAAATAATAATAAAAACCAACAACAACAACAAAACCCCCAAAACAAAACAAAACCCTAAAAAACCCCAACCAACCAAAGAAAATCCCACAACCCTCACAGCTTTCTTCCTTGTCTGGAGCCATGTTCCTGATGTAACAATCCTGTGACAGTAAGAAGTGATAATGAATATTCATGTAAATGATTTCACAGGAGAAAGACTAGTATGAAAACTTGGCAAAAAAGGAGTCCAAGTGACAGTGGGTAGAAAAGCCATAAATTCAGTGAAAGAAAAGTGAGGAAAGTTTTTATATTGCGGTGTTACCTCATCTGTTACTCTCTACCCTTCTTAGGGCAGGATGTCAGAACAATTCATTTCTAGAAATTTATGGCTAGTAGATTGAGAGGTTTCAATACAAAGGAAGATTCTTTTTGGAACAGCTACACTTAAACCATAGCATTGTAATCAAATTCACATAGATGGGAGCGGTACAAAATATCTCTTGACCATTTTTTTCAGATAATGGAATAGGATTACTCTCTATAAAAAACAATTTTAAAAAATCAGGATTGTTAACCTGTTCTTTAGCAAAACTGCATGCTTTGGTTCAGAAGTTGCAAATAGTCACCTCAATTTCTTGCAGAGCAAAAAGTTAAATATGTGACTGAGCTATTGCTGGGGTACAGTCTTAGCTCCAACTGCTTTTGGAGATGAACTGTATGTTCTTATGAATCTTTGTCTGAAATATCTTTTTCCCTCTTTAGCTGTTAGCTGCTTTCTGAGGAATTCATCTGCTTTTTTTTTTTTCAGACTGAGATTCATTTGGTGTTAACTACTAAGATCTTTCACACAAATATTTATTGCAGTAAATTCTATGAAAATAATTATTTTCTTTCTGGAAGGGGAAACACTACCTTCTGTGTAATTTCTGTAAGTTATTTACAAAGAATAAACTGTTATACATTAGAAATTCATGACTCCAAGAATTTTCCACTTTTTTTTCTGCTGAAGATAATTAAAATTCATGTAACCAGACCTACTGTGAAAACAGTATAAGGTCTGAATAACACAGATCTATTTGTACAGTAAAAACAGTATTATTGCATGTATAAAAACTGAGGTCGTCATTTTAGTATTAAAAAGCAGAAAATAAACACCAGGTATTAATGTTCCCAAAAGGCTGTCAGTAATGGTTTCTAATAAAGCAAATGACTGTGTCTATAAACCCATACAATCCCTTTGCACATTACATAGTGACTGGGAATTGTTAGCAAGAAAGGATTTACTGCTCACAGGGTAAACACAGGTAAAGATTTGACAGGACAATGTTTCCTAAAGACAGTAACTTTCCTAGCCCTTCTGTATGGTTTTCTGAAAGACTATGCATTAAAGCTGCAAAAAGATTGCTCCTGACAGCAATGTCCTTCATATTAGAGCATTGTCAAAACACGTGTATATATATAAGGACAAGAAACAGCTGAAATACATCACTTGCTGAACATATTGCTGGGCATGCTCAATCTGGCTATGCAATGGCATGGCAAAGCTTAAGGCACTCACACAACAGATGTAGTGACTCTGGGCAGTGAATCTATACTGTTGGAATTATTATTTTTTAATAACTGTTAGTGAGGCTTGAAATATGTTGTTCATATTTTGGGTAAGGAGGAGAAATTAATCTTCTTAATCACATGAATTCACATTCAACTTTTGTATTTTGACCAATGTTGTTGCTATGTACATGCTAAAGGATGGTGGAAGGTATTAAAAAAAACTGAAAAAAGAGAAATTAGCCTTTCTTGCATTCATTTTCTTATGTGATTTCATAACTTGTCGTCGTAGTCATTGAATCACGTATTAACTGCTTGGGGAGTTACATACATTATCGTGCTGGTTTGACAACAAAGAGACAGGATTGAGTTTGAAAAACTGCCATATACCATCCAGGTGTTTACTCTTCCTTACTCAAGTGAGGATGGGAATCTATTTTTTGTCCATAATGAGAAGGACTTGTTTTAAATCTCTCATTGAACCACTTCTGAATATCTATTCTCACTCACTGGGAATCTGTACTGTGTGTACATTCATTCTCTTCATCTCACACAACTTGACGTTGTCACTTGAGTGTGTTGTCTTTAACTTCTGCTCCAGGAAAAATGTCCTAACATTTTTATAGTCAGGTTTAATAACCAGCAGAGAGATAAAATTCTAAGACTAACTCATCTTGACAGAAACTTTTGAACATTTGTTAGACATATTTGGATTAGGAGGCCAGTTCTTTTCTTTCTAGGAGTGTTATAATAAAAAACAATATATATAGAGATGGAATGGGCTTTGGCACTGTATGCTTTTGAGGTGCCTCCAATATGAAAGATGTCTAATTTGGAAATACTTTATTTTGGACCTGACAAGGCCTAAGAAATGTGGGTCCTTGTCTCAGGCCTGTAGGTGCACATGTGTGAACATTAAGTTTTTGGATTTTTAAATGCCAAAAATGATATTCCAATCTGTGCTTTGATCTTTTCGTGATGGGATTTATGGGTCTGTGGTATCAATAACAACTCAGAGTTGCTCTGAAGCATAGTTAAGGGACAGACTTTCTGAGGGAGGCAGAGAAATAATAGATTACTCATTACTATACAAGATCTGTGTGCCCTACTTAACATGTAAAGAAACAACTTGTGTTTACCCTTGGATCTGATTGAGTTCTGTGATTCTAGCTGGGAACTGTAACAGCAAAAATAGACTTATGCCTTAAGTGATGCTGTTCCTATCTCTTCAGTGCAGATCCTTCTCTATTGCAGACCCCGATTCCCATTTCCCTTTCCACCTCCATCATATCCAGGAAAAAATACTTGAGCCACCTGGTGCAGTGTATCTGCAGGAATCAATTTTCATTTCCCACTGGCACATGAGCATCCACTTGCAAGGTGAGTCAGTGGAAGCTGGCTGCTCCTCTGTTGGAAGCAGTGCATGAATTACAGAGCATTACTGATGTGTTGTGGAGAGTGGGGAGGGAGCTCCTGCCTCGTTTGCCAGCAGTGCTACTGTAGAGAGCAAAAAGTCACATCAGAGTGCAAATGAGGGATTTGTATCACCGGCTTCCCAGCCTGTGAAGTGCACTGTGCTTTACTCTCTGTGAGAGTGGAGAGTGTGGTACAGCCACCTGTCAGCAGCCTGCTCCTCCACGCAAGAGTAGCTGGTGGAGTCAGTGTTCATCTGTGAAAACATCTGTGTAATTAAGCTGAATGCCGAAGAACATGAGAGTTCAGAAGATAGCAGAAAGTTTCAAATATACCTTTAGATAGAGAGATTTGATTATCACATGGTTTTCCCACACACGGCTACGTAACTCAATAGACATTGATCAATTGACAGGTGCGTATGCCAATAGCATTAAGGACTGTTATACTGAAGCTGGGATAGAAAGGGAAAAAGGTGATCTCTTTAAAAGATACTTTCTTGTAAATACACATCATCCACACCTTCTGTTCAAATGGGAATTATGCAGCTTTCCACTTTCTCTTCCCAGTTGCAGTTAGAAAAAAGAGTATGATTGGTACAAAATAAGGATTTAGATAAAATAATCCTATTTCTTCTTAGAAATAAAAGTGTTTTCAAGTAAAAAATGTATTCTAATTGCAGTAATAACTTGTAGGTGGTGCATATGCTCATTATATCAGTATTAGATGAAATATTGGTATGGTAGGCATAAGATGAGAATACCAATGTGTGTGATGTGTAATTGCAATATGTTGGTTTTTTGCAGAATGCAATTTTCTATAAAATACCTACAGATGTTTTAAAAACAAACATGATTCTCAGAACACATGCTTTTCTGAAGATTAAAAGTGCATACAGCTGTTGGGTCTTGGTATTTTGTTGTTTGTTGGGTTTTTTTTTTTCCTTTTAAATCACATTTTTATTTTAAGGGATTGTGAATGTCTTAAATCAAGGATTAAATTAGGGTTGGTGTTAATTGAGAGTTGTTTTCCTGTTAAAAAACCCACAAGATTTTTTTTTTCTAAAATCATGAATTCTGACTTTCTCTGATAATGTATTGGATTCAGCTGGGAAGCTAGTGAATGTGCACAGATGTGAGATAAGTTTTGTTCTACTCTGAAGTTTTGTTGGGAACTTTCAATAGGAGCCTATTTAGGAGAAAGGCTACATGATTATTCATTTATTCCTTTTTTTCTATTATACTGCAATGATACTATTCATGTCACAATTCAGTTTCTACTATTTACATTTTAACCTGTGAATATAGTCAATTTTGCTGCTGAAAAAAGAACTCCATAGTGTTCATCTGCTAACATAGTTGGCTGGCTTTGATGAATGGACTCAGTCTAAAGGATTCTCTACTATCATGTGTGATACCTCAAACAAATAGAAACGTGTTTTTCATCAACACGTTGGAAGGAATCATTTATATTGTCACATATGAATGGCTTGTTCTGATTGTTGCATTTCCTCTGTCATACTGAGCTGCTCCATTAAAGTGTGAAAGGAGAACTTACTGGATAAAAACTGTTGTTCACCTAAATAATGATATCTCAAAATATTTAAAGCAGATCGATCCACTGTGACTGTGATGTTTTAGTTATTTTTTTAATAGGAGTGACAGTTCTGGTTTTACTAGCATGCTAAGAATATTGAATACATGGGAATAGTGGCCAGTCTTTTAACATTAAATGTTAAATTTGTGTTTAAACGTAGATATTCTGACATGCACAACAGGCAAAAAATCCAGTTGTTTCTAGCTTAAATATCTGATCATCACTCAGAAATATTTATTAATGTGCTACATTGAGGATCTTTTCTTTGTATATATATATCTATCTATATATATGTATATATAAAAACACTCAGCCTGACCTAGGAAGTAGATTTGCAATGTAAAAATGTTTCTGTCTGTATTTGTTTTGTCAGTGGAAGAAAAGCCTAATGTATGCACACAGTATTTCTTACGCAGTTAATTAATTTCCTATTCTTTGTGTGGGGTAGAATTCCTTAAAAACATACACACACACTCGTCTGATTCGCCTCTCATTTTAATACTTGCATAAAGATTCTCTAGGCTTTCTGATCTTCTCTTTTACATATTTAATTTTCCTCAGATTCTGAGAAGGCATTGTATGGAGGGAGTCAACTGGCACAATGCCCGCAATTAATGATAAGCCTTTCCTTGTCATTCTTTCTCTGCCTCATTGTGGGCATTTATAAGAAAAGTAAAAGAACACAGTGTATCTGTGCTTCTGAATGCCAAACCCATCACTTCACCTTTTCTTCCAGTGAGAAGACGTGCAGTTGAAGGGACAGGCCAGGACAACCAATTTCACTAAGAAATGCATAGAAAGCTTGCTTCTTTCTTTTTCTCTCTTATACTTACTTATTTTTAGGAGTTGGTTTGTTTATTTTTGTGTTTGTTTGTTTTTTGTTTTAAATTTTATTTTGTTTTAATTTTATATGTAATATTTACTCATAATTAGGGAAAAAAACCCCAAACCCTTGTAATATTGTAGTTTTCCACTTATTGAATTTTTTGAATGGACTGTGTAAATGAGCCATCACAGGAATTTAGATACAACAAATTGATATCAACAGGGTATCACAGTAGATTTGGCTTAATAATACTATATTCAGGATCATAATGTTTGCAGAAGATGTTAAATGCTTACTTGAAGATCCTGTACAGTAAGGTGGTATATTTCCTCAGCTTTTCCTCTTACAAACATAAACAATATTCTTAAAGATTGTTCTTAGTGTGGTGCATCACAGAAAGGCTTTGAATGACCCCCGTGCAGAGAAAGGTTTTGAGTAATACAGTCTTTAGGGATTTATGTAATGCCACTTCGATTGGTCATATTTTTCCGCACTAGTCTTCAAGGTCCAGATTCAAACTCCAGTGGAGTCAGTAAAATACTTTCTTCTTTGTTCAGCAGACTTTTTAATTGGTATACTCTGATTTTACTGCTTCTGCTAGGGTTAATTTTTTAAGCCTCTACACTCAGATTTCAAAAATATCTAGAGAGCCCTTAACCTGACAAGAGATTTCTTGCAGTCTAGCAGCTCTCGCAGCTTACAGTTAATTAGCACCGGCTTTCAGATATTCAGTGAGAGGGGAAAAAATCTTCTGATTCAGGGTAAAGAAAAGAGTAAATGGACATAGTATATGCTCACTTCGATTCTTTGCTGTAAATTACAGCATTGGCCAATAGAAGGACCTTTCCCAACTATAGAGTGTGTTTTTAGTATAACATGACTTTATTGAGAATTGAGTCAATAGCATATGGTCCTCTACTGGGAAAGTGGTTTTTTTTCTGACTTTTCTTACCCTTTAAAAGACAGGGACTGTGTCCTAATGATTTTGCAATTGTGTGATGGTGCTAAGAGACCTGATATGACAAAAAGAGTAGAACTGTTGCTAGGAGTATACCATGTCTTGTCAAAAGATTCATTTTGCAGTGGATTTAATAGATTTCTTGACTGAAATCTTGGGAGATGCTGGGTCTATAAAATTACTAATGTAACCTAGTTGTGTTACTAATGTAACACAGGTCTCTTATACAGGCTTTGAGGCAAAAAAATACAACAAAAAGATGCCTATAAGAAAGTAAAACTACTATGTCTTTTCTCCTCTGGAAAAAAAAAAAAAGTTGTTTTTTTTTTTTTTTTTTTCAAAAAAATATATTGCAGAAGTGGGTAGCTTTCACAAAGAACCAACACATATTCAATATAAAGAGAAGACAAGGTGGTAATAGTTGATGATTCAGTCTTCTTCACATTGTGACAGTTCACAACGGCCCTTCCAAAATAAAACTCCAAGGAGTTACTGGAACGTAAGATTTTTAAGTAATTTGCTTCTAAACATTTTGCAAAAATCTAGAATATTATGAGACACATTCAGATTGCCCACTACACACATATAAATTTTATATTTGTTGAGTACTTATGTAGGGACAGAAATAGATAATAATTTCAGCGTCTTGCTCTGTTGAACTGAGTATCTGCTAGTGGAAATAATAACTGAGTACCATACCTACCACCTTCAGTGTATTGTCTTACCATGTAATCCCGTTAGAAAGTTAAGTAAATAGATTTAAAAGATGTCCTTACACCACAGTGGCTTTGTGCATTTTTTAGAAAAAACTTCTGTAGAACTCTGTTTTTATCTGTATTAAACTCTGTTGTATTTTTCCACTGGAGCATTGCTTGCCAGTTGGTTACTACCACAGATTTGATAGAACTATCAATCAAAATCATTGTAAAAGGGAAAATAAAAAGCAGACAAAACAACACAGCGGGACTGGCTGTGAACAAAACTTATGGCCTTTTTTGTACTGTGGAAAGGACACTCATCAGAATGCCCTCATTTGTTTGGATGCAATTGAGCTTCAAAACGGCAAGACAGATGTGCCGTTTTCAGGAATCTTAATTTATTTTGTGACACAGTTCATAAACCTGCGGCTAAATGTGAGAACACATTTTGGGGCCGGCTCAATGTATCTTTACTTTCTCCAGAAACAAAAATATTTCATAATTTTTTCGTACTATTAACCTTCCATACCTGAGTTGCTGTGGCACTACAGCAGAGTGGAGAGCCGTCTCTGAGAGATATGCCAGGATGCTGTCTGCTTGCCTGACATAGCGCAGCACTTCAAAAACCTGGACAGATGGGGTGCCATCTCATGAGAGACTGCTTTCTGCTGGGCTTCAGAGGAGCTAAGAGTTGAAGGCGGGGCACTGTATCCAGCTGACATACCGGTTCTGCTGCTGGCTTATGTTACAGCAAATGAGGAGATGATGACAAAAAAAAAAAAGCTGGAGAGCAAAGCTACATCCGTCAAAGATAAGCACGCTCATTGTGTTCCGAATATCAAATCTTTAAATTGACAGTTTTTAAAGGTAGGAAAAGTCTTTGAATAGACCTTTACTTTCATTGTCCTACTCTCTGTGTACTCTCTGCACTTTCCACATGTAAATGTCCAAACCACTACAGAAAGAACTTTCTCAGTCCTCCAAATGCCTGAGAATCTCTCCCAATTTGGTGTTTTTTCTTACTATTCCTATAAAAATCACAATGTACTTTCCTAATTTTGTGGTCTTTATTAAAACATAAACTGTGCTTCCCACATTTAGTTTATTCTTTCTGTACTATTAACCAGCACAGCTACTTCTCCTATTTTTGAAGCATTTTTGTAGAAACAAATCAGTTGCATACAAATGTATCTGCACTGATGTGCCTTCTGCTTGCAAACAGCATAAGGCAGCCAAATTTCTACAAGAGATCAAAGAGGTAGGTTACATGAGTAAAGGTGTGCATTGGAGACAGAACAGCTGCTCCAGAGTCTTTTGAACTTTCATTTACCACTTCCCCATTCCCAAGCATGGTGTCATGGCAGCAGTTTTCACAGCTGTCAGAGACGGCATTCTCTCCCAAACTGTTACCAGACCTTTGCTGTAAGACTTTGGGCATGTGCTTGTGCTGTGTAATTGCAGCTGAGTGCGGCTGAGGCTTATGCAGGCTGAAGTACCTTGTGTTGAGGACTGAGTTTAGCACTTATGAATTGAAGTCACTGAAATTGGGTAGTGTTCCTGTACGTGGGAAGGGCTCACTATCCATTTGCTTAGCTAAAAAGCAATCACTTCTATTCATTTCCTGGTATAATAGTTCTCAGCTGTCCAACAGAAGTGATATTAAAAAATACCACTTTGTATTTTAAGAACTATTCAATTTTCTTGCCCTATTTGCAATACGGGAAAAAAATGGAAGGCTGCTTGCTCTTTCCCGAGCAACTTGTACCAGCAGCACAGTCCAGGGTCCCTATGCTGATGTGGGCCTGTGCACCCAGCGGATTGTGACTGGAAATGAAGATGACTCTTTGTCTCTTCTGTCATGTTGAATTTTAGGACTGGCATTTAAGAAACCCTTTTGAATGAGTAGCTTCAAATTGATCCAGTTTGTTGAAAAGCTCGAGGCCCACTGAATTGAAAAATAGCATTTGGATTGGAAAAAAATGATATATTTCAAGTCACTGTGCAAGCTTTTTGAGACTGGATTTTGCATTGCAGCAGTCATTTAGAGTGTGTAACTGCTTGTTTCAGCATTCTTTTAATTCAGTGACTTTTATCCCACTAAACTTAGAACAGGAAATTATTTTTGTATATGTGTGTGTATATACACGTCTGTGCGTGTGCCTGTGTTTATTAGTAACTTCTGTATATAAGAAATAATTATTTGAAATACCTCCTAATGTTTGAAAATGTTTATAACCTATTCATCTGTATTTTTCTGAACATGTTGCAGTTGTGAATACCATGTGTCATGTATGGCTTTATGGAGATCTGTGGGACTTGCAATAAGCAGTTAAAATCCATGGCTATAAACCTAAAGGCTGAATTATAAGATTCGTAGATAATCAATTACTATAGATGAAATTTTTTAACACGTTATTATTTTATCAGTTATTAATACATAAATTGTTAATGGTGTCATGCGAACACACAATATGATAATTTCTAAGCTTTGCTATTTTTCCCTTTCTTATGACTAGAATCTTGTCATTTTTTTCTAATCGTAACATCATGAATCAGCAATTAGCCTTCTGTTTGCAGCAAAACCTCAAGCTGTGTACTTCAAAATTAGATGCTGAAGTTTTTTAGTAAGGTTGCAGTATTCTTTTATTCTGTGTTTTAAAAATTATCTAGGCATTATGAGGACAGTCAAGGCTTACTCCTCAAATGTTGATTTAAAGTGCATAGTTCCATGTGTTTCCCATTTCTCTGTAACATGTTGGTTTTGTTTAGCGGTTATCAAAAGGATCTGGAAAATTCCATTCTTCAAATGTCCCAGCACTCATCACAGCCATACATTTATTGGCCACCTTCACTGGCTATCTGTTCTCCATTCTCAGAAAAGGCTGCCTGCCTGCCTGGAGAGCAGTCTCAGACCATACTGACAGCTTGAACAATGTTAAGGGATTGTAGGAAGTTCTCGCAGTCCAAACAGTGGACAGTTTAAGGCGAATGAACAATTTGACCATGCTGATACACGTGCCAGAGGTTAAGGCTCTGACCTGCTGCTGTTCAGATTACTAGGACAAACGTAGCCACTGGGACCAAGATTAGCAATTTAATTAGAACACCGTGTAAAATTCATATCCTATGCCATTCGCTGCACAGGACCTGTGTCATTATACATCTATTATATCATGGTTAAAAGAAAGGGAAAGTCAAGTAGTATTTATGTAAACAATATAATTAGAATGCTAGTTTTTAGGGTGTCACATCGTAATCTTCAGGTTTCGTAATTTGCATGCATTGCTTATGTTTCCTCACAGCAACATGCTCCGAGGTGAAATGGTGTCATGGAAAATAGCAACAATTTGGTGTTGCCATGTAGTGCAGCTTGCCACCATTAAAAAAAAACCAACAACAACCAACCAACCAAACAAAACAAAACATAAATTCCTAGAAAGTTTGTTGTGGTGGAACGCACTGAGTGCAGGTAGCTCGGGGTGCAGCTGCAGCGAGAGCTGCAGGATGAGCTCTGGGTGGGAGCCCGAGGCAAGAGGCCGTGAACTGCCCATCTTTTGCATAACAACGGGCACGGGGACATGTGGCACAGCCCGGTGACCGGACACGCAGTCACGCGGCAGGAGCCAAGGGCTAGGTAGGAAACGCGAGAGTTTCAGGCGCTTGGACTGTGATAAAAACCCAGTTCCTTTGTTCGGGGTCCCTCTTCGGAAGCACCAGCTCGGGCTCTTCCTGTGTTACTCCGCCATGAATAAATGGCTTTATGGAACGAGGCATCTGAGACTGCTTTGGGAAACCTGGGGCAGAGCCGGTGAGGAAACCTGGTCCGGCTGTGTGAGTGGGGTGTGTGGGCAGACAAGAGAGGCACGCTGGAGCCGCCCGCTGCGAAGGGGCTTCGGTCCCAGTAAAGCCTCCAGTGGCTGGAGGGTGGACTCTCGCGAGCGGTCTGACTGAGAAGTTTTCCTTAACGCTGTAAACATTTAAGTGAAGATCAAGGATGTCAATCATTATGGTAACTAATGGAAGCGAGAATAATATTTGGGATGAATTTCCCCATGTAAAGGTTTAAAGTAATTCCTCACTTTTAAAAATTAGGATGAAAATATGACAGGGATGAGCAGACCTCGAAGGTGCCTAATTGGTACAGTGGGTTTATTCTGTGTGATACTGGTAACCGCTGGAAACAAGATGCTGAGTTTAAATTAAAAAAAATTAACTTGCCTGAAATTTTCTAATCGGCTTTTAAATTCCAGAAAGGTTCCTTATTCTGTTTTCCAAGGTGTGCCAGTAAGTTTTATAAGCTACAAACTGGTGTCCTCTGTTATGTACCAAGGCCATTCAGACTTCCAGCTGCTAATAGATGGTGTAGCTTTTGTCAGTCCTGAGACAGGGCAGTGACGCTTGTTCCAGAGTGATGCTTGTACAGAAGGGAGATACGTAGCAGGACCACGGGGGAGAAAATGGAATAGTTGCATCAAAGTGGTAGTTTGCTATGGCTGCAGAAGATATATTCTTACAAAGACTGTAACTGTGGTTACTTACACTTTTGCATTTATAAATGCAATATGCCTGAGAAGCCCATCAAGGCAGTGACTTGCAATCTTGTGCTTAGTTTATAGGAAAACTTAGAACTGACATTTGGTGGCTATACATAAATAGAATAATTTGCTCCTAAGAAAAAGTGTCATACTTAAAATTTGATATTTTTCTTTTCAAAATGAAAGAAGCCTTTGGCATAAAATTTATTCAGGGTCACATTTCACCTATAACCTGGTTTATTTTTTTTTCTTTTTCAAACTTGTGCCTGGTTACAGTTTAATATTTGCAGTCTCTAGATTGTCAACATCATTGTATAATAACCAACTTATTATAGAAAGCAGCAAATGCCATGCTGCCAATCACTTGTCCATCACACTAACAGGTGCACTGCCATTGTCAGTGTCAGGCTGAATACTGGGGATCAGTTAGACAGGTGGAGTAATTTACTCATCTTGTAGTGGCAGAAGGGGACATCTTATCAAGGAAAAGAGAGAAGTGTCTTCCCTTGGTGCATTTGGTATGTGGCTATGTAACTTGGATTTATAGTCTCTCTGTAGAAACTGATGTGCAGACTAAATTTCACTCTAAAGTGAGGGAGGAATTTCTTTTAGGTATTATGCAAGAGTATTTCCTTTTCCTTTCTCTTCACCTTATTTACTGTCATTCTCACCCTCTCCCCCTACACCCCTATCCCCCACCTTGCACTGTTGTCAACTGTACAGACTACTAGATGCAAAATGCTTAAAAGATCTGTCAGTCTATTGGAGTAAAATAAATTTAAAAAAAAAAATCTTCAGTGAGAATGAGAAATTATATTAAATATTTTCCCACAGCCATTTTTTATAACAGTGTTTGGAAGAGAGGGGTCCAGAGCATGGTTTACCATTTCATTCAAAGAATAAATATATAAGTTATTACAGCGAGTACCAATGCCAGTCCTCACCTGTCCTAATCTCTACAGCTATGACAGCTGCTGGTTAATACCCAGAAAGTTTCTGGAGGCATCAGAGAGAAAAGTTGCTTTATTCACCTGTCTTTTTCTGTTACTATCAGTGTGATGGACAAATTCTCAGGTATCGTCTGTGATCAGAGTAGAGCTTCAAGCAGGAGAGCAAAGTCGGATGCATTTGTGCTTGTAGCTTCTGACTAAAGCCATCTGTGGTCGGGTACAACCAGTAATTGCCTGAGCCAGTAAATAGAGATATTAGAGCGATCTATGAGTTTTCAAAGTCAGAATGGTAGAGGCAACCTCAGACCAAACAGTGGGAAGGAAGAATTCATGGTGATGGTTTGGAAACCTCACTTTTATAGCAGCACAGAGAGCAGTGGCTAATGATGTTGGTAGATGAAATACACTGGAAGTTAATTCAAGTTTATTCACAGAAGCATTCCTAGGAATACATACAAACTCACACTAGGAAATCTGGGCATTAAACAAATTTTAAGTTGCTAAAGTGTCGATTTCCTTTAGGATACTGCTAAAAATAGGCTTGACCTGCGGCTTGACAGGGGATTTGTGGTGCATTGACTGTTTTGTTTATCAAATGGTTCCCGTAATCTCCAATTCCATCATCTAGATATGTAGTTTAGCAATTCTTGTAAAGAGCTGAGCTTTCCCTTCTTCTCTTCTCTGTCTACCAAAATGGAATGGGCAGTGCTAAGACTTCAGAGGGCCTTGGGCATAGTATCACATTATACCTAATCTTACGTAATTACAGACTGCTGCCAGCAAGGCTCCGAGGATGTCCTTGTACTTACTGTTGCTTATCTTGTATCCCTTAAAAGGAAAAGAAAAAATGTTATTTTCCACTAATCGGTAAAAACCAACTATCTCCTAGCTGCAGGAGTGCTGGGGAATGAAGAGGACTAGGATTAGCTTTCTCAGTGGCAGACAGCAGTTAGGTAGAGGGTGAAAACTGCACCTCTGCAGCCTTTCCCTGTCCAGATTTGACCCAACCTCGTGGATAGGCACCTGAACCATTCCCTCTGTTTACTTTGCTGTTATTCCCTGCATAACACTGCAAGCCCATTGCTATCATGCATTAACTTCTGAGATTCTTTTTGACAGTGCTGTTATCTCTGTTTTACCAGTACTGTGTTGACTGGTATTAAAAAGCATTATCCCAGCTGCACATTCTGTTTACCAGAACAGCATTCAACCCTAAAGCCTGTGATTGCAAAAGAGATTTTTTTTTCTTTCTAATGTAATTTATGAAGTTCAGAGCCATTGAAAAGTTTGAAGGTTTTGATCCAGAGCATTTTCTTTTAGGTTACTATTTTGAAAATCAATTTGCTAAACAAGAAAAGCTGAGGAGTATTTGGCATAGATGGAAAAATGAAACAAAAGCAAACAGTGCTGAAAATAGCTCTTTATACTGGACACTTAAGAAAACATTTTGTTTTGTCTTAAATATTTGTTTTGTTCTAAATTGACATTTTTGCACTGTGTTAAAAAACCGGGCTCAGACAACCAAGATCAGGTCCTGGAAATGAGCCTGAGGCTTTAGCTGCACAAAGCCCCAGGGCTGGACGCACATATCACTCGCTCTTATTCTGACGCTCCGACTAATACAAGACTTTCGTATTCCAGGCTTTCCCTGTTTCTAACCCCTTCCGTCCTAGAGAAAAGAAATGTGGATGCACACCCTGACTGCATCCTAATCTGCATGATAATTTGGTAAATCAGGCCCCTAAGGAATGATTAAATGCATGCAGACACGCAATTTCCATCACCGTCGAGACTTTTGTCTCTGTATCGAGAAAACCAGAGGCCAGGTGATCCCCTGGCTCCAGGTGGTTTGCATGACAGGGCTGCCAGTATAGAACTGAAGTCCAGTAGAACACAAGGCTTAGAAACAGGAGAACCTTAGTTTTGGTTAAATGTCATTTTGGTAAAATAGATGCTTTGGCAAATGCCACTGCTACTTCTGTTTTAGGAAGTATTTATTGTCTGTGAACTGAGACACTAAAAACACCCTTCAAAGGTATAAATCAGGAAATATATTTATTGCTGTTTATTCTTAATAAAATGTTCAACAACAGAATGACTGCGAATATTTCAGTTAGGTTAGAAACCTCCACAATGTCTGAGACTGAAGATTTAGATTTGGAGTCCCCTGTACGTTATTTTTCTCTCTCACTTGAATGGAGATTGGAAAAATTAGTTCAGTTCTTAGTTCAGCTATATTAACTTTCTTTTCATTTTCAGGGATACTTTTTAAGGTAAATTGTGCTATTCACTGGAAATAAGCATGCTAGTGTTCTCTGCTGCTTGCAGTTCTCTCTGTAAATGAAAACTGTCTGTAACGCAGGGAGTCCAGCTCTTTGCATGACAGCTAAATTCCTTTTTTCTCTCTTAATCTTACAGTTCTGTTTCTCAAAAACACTGCACCATACCACCTCTCTTTCAATGCCTTTTGAATATTTCTTCTATTTCTGCTATGTAGTACAATCTAAAAAGAACACAGTCTTTCACCAGTTCTGATATTATGCTTTCCCACCCAGTGATACAATTTTGTCTGAACTAGAACCAATGCTTTCAGATCTGGTGTGTAAAGCTAAGTGTCTGCACCCACAGTGAATTGAATAAAAATTGCAGTTAAATATACCACACGTGGATTCAGGAGCTGAGCCGTTAAGTGTCAGGTCTGGAAATGCTGGTCTTTGTGTTCTGTAGCAATGAAGGGAAGAAGGAAAGGATAACAACCGAGGAAAAAAATAGTGAGGACTTTTTTTTGTTTGTTTTGTTTTTGTTTTTTTTTAAATCACAATACCTTTATGATGTTGTCATTAAAGTGTGCATATGAAAGCACCTTTGTAGAAAAACTGAATTCTTTAACTACATGGTGCTGCTTCAGTAGCAAAGCAGCACTTGTAAAATGCTAGGAAGTTCTTCGTCACTAGATTGCTTTTATGTGTTCATAAAAGCTCTAATAATGACTTCATTTTTTGAACTCTGTACACATTGAAAAATTCAGGTAGTGCTTACTGCAGTTCAGAGCAGCTGTGTACACTGTGACATGTTCAGATACTGTTTTGTGTGCATTTTTTGTTTTGTTCAATAGAGCAGTGAATAGAGACACCAGATTTTAAAGGGTTTCTTGTTTAAAGAATGAATACCTCTTTCTGTCTGAAAATTTATATTCATAAATCTCATTGTCATGCTCTCACTGGGAAAATAAAACACAGGGTATGTAACTTCTTGATGAAGATACATAGTTCTCTTAAAAACTTAATCTGTTGCTTAAAATACAGAAAGCAGAAATCTTACGTATACAGCTAAGATTGTCACTAGATTGAAACCCCAGAGGCCAGCTCAAGAGATGGACCATGTCCTCAGCTCATGTATGTGAGGCTCATTTTTCAACAATTTTTTCAACAAATTGCCATTTAAATGTTATCACATAAGGGCACAGGGTATTTCTCATCTTCTGTCATTAATCGGAGGTACCATACTGGCAACTGCTTGTAGAAAAATACTTTTCTTTTTTATTTTCTTTTCTTTGTATATAAGAGCTCAGCTCTCTGTTCTTAAGAGTATGTTCTAAAAGAGATGTCTCAGTTGCAGCTTTTTTGGGGAATACTTGTGTTGCTGCCAGCTTACATCTCCCACTGGGAGCCACTGTGGAGCAGGGATTACCTCAAATAGGTTTTAGCAGATTAAACAAGCCACAAAAAAAGCGCTTGTCTTTCTTTTTCCTTCCTCTCTCTACAAATAACACAGTGGACAGAAGGGGATGAATTACAATTTAGTATGTCAACCATAACTATCCTGTATCTCAGGAGGTTTTACTCCAACTTTAATAACATATGAGTAAGGTATCCTCTCAGAACTTCCAAAGATAATAGCAAATACATCTATGACATCACACTTGTAGGAAGGTGTAGCTTTTGCTATGTTTGCACTGTTGCTACATTGTAATTTTACATTTCTGTTCTCAGTCAAATATTCACTTTTGTTTTGCTTCTGCTTTCAGGGATTGAAAGGCATTTAAATTTTGGAGAAGTGTCTACTGACACAAACCGGTTATACTAAACAAGATTCTTGCTAAACGACAAATTTTGCTTGCTTTTGCACTGAATGAAAGATCTTTTCTTTTTATTTCATTGGGAAAAAAAGAGTAAAGCTTGTTCCTGTACACGTGAGCCGTGGTTCTCTACATGCGGTTGCAATTCTTGCTCATTGGTCTCTGAAGGCGGTTGAAGTAAATTGATAGTTTTGGGTTTAAGCTGATTTTTGAGTTTCAAGGCAGAGAAAATGTTGTGCATAGATACTCAGAGCCTACACTTTACGTGGTGTAGAGAAATGCAATCCACGTGCTGTCTCACGGTGTGCAGACTCAGGTTACTGCTGAGTTTCTCTCCGTAAATGTTGCTCTGTAGGAATAAAGCAGAAGAAGCAAAGCATCTTTGAAATTCTACTCGGACAGTAAAAGTAAAATTCTATCTGAAAGGCAGGGCACATTCAAAAGATTTTATCTTGTTAAATTGTTGCCTCGTGCCCTATCTGTATGTAACTGCAGGCATTTTTCCACATCATAATATTACCTTCACTGTTGTAGCTGATTCCCTGTTAGAACCAGTAATCAGCTTCACATTTGTCTCCAACCAAAATCTTTTCTTCAGTACCTCCAGTTATTAAAGGCAAAGTGATGCAGCTTGCTTCATTGATAGATGATTACATATTAGTTATACAATACAAATTCACTCTGTTGAAGACATTTTACAGGATTGCTTGCTTTTTCCCTGTAAATTGATCAAGAGTGGCTAAATCTTTTGTTTCTCCTACAAGGTTTATGAACAAATTGTTCAAAAAAAAAAATTCTTAAGCCTTCAGAAAACAATTTCATATCAATGGACTTTTAAAAATGCTTCCTGTTTCCAAAGAAGTAAAATGTTTAAAGTGGATGCTTAAGGTCTAGGTATACATTCTTACAATATTTTTGCAAGGGAAAGGCAATCATAATGCTTTCCAGTCCCGAATTACTGTAACAAGTGTCCAGCAAGCAATAACCATTCCTCTCAACCTTTGTATTTGCGCAGTCCACATGTTTTACATCGTCATTCTTTATGTTGTTTGTGGGGATATTTTATGCTGTAAGACATAAGGGAAAACTAGTCAATTTCCCCCCAAATTTGACCTAAGCTTCTGCGAAGTTTATTTATAAAAAGCTTCTTCACATTAATTGAAATGAAATTAACTTCTACAGTAGTATATTTTATTGTGGATGAATGCTCTTGGGATGAATTCTCATACACAGAAAGCGTGATACTGTAGATCATGTAGTTCTTGAAATGCAGTTACAGTCAAAAAGGTAATTTTCTGAAAGTGACAGTGTGGAGTTCCCTATTTCTGCTTTCTCAATGATTTCCATATTAAATGTGTTTATCTTGCAAGTCTCAAGATCATTTTTCTAACTGCCAGCTGTTCAAACTGAACTTAAGATCTTAAATCTTTTTCTCATATCTTACCTACAGAATGGAGTTTACTTACTGAATCTTAGATGCCAGTCCTTTTTGGTGATGGATGAGGCAGAATAGGACCCGTCTCATTTTTCCAAGTGGCAGCTGGAGTGACATTACAACTCCACTACAACTATTATGAAAACATTGCTAGATGAGGAAACAGATGTAACTCTGTAAATAGAAACTGTTCTGTGGACTGGAAATACGTCATTTTTACATTTTACATTTTGTCTGTGCACACCAAAACAAGCTAGAACAAATGCAGATGTAATTATCTTTCATTAATATGGAGAAAAAATATAGCTGAGACTTTGGAAGCTGCATTATTCAAAGCCACAAAGGCTGTTTTTCATAGTCTAATGTGTATCACTTCAAAACTGATTTGCTTATCTCTATGGCTAGTAATAAACATTTTACTTTCCTGAGTAGTTGCCTTACAAGATAGTGGAGCTATAAATTGAAGAGTCGTCAAATGGTACTTGCTTGTCGGGCAAGCATTTCTTTAAAGGTATTTTTATATGCACTGGGGTCTTTTCTATCACTTTTCCTTTTCATTCCTTAATAGTTTTCTCTAAAAACAGAAACCATGAACATCTTGATCTTTTTCACCTGTCTTCCCAAGAGAAGCTAAAGCCTCCAGGTCTGAGTGTGATCAGAATTAAGGAACTGTGTAACCTCAATCAGCTGGTACAATGTCCATCATGTCTGTAGACTCTTTTCTCCTTGTCACCTATCTTTTTCATACAGTACAACTTGGCCAGTATATAATTCAGTAAAACACAAATATTTAAACCAGGAGTTTCAGTCCCCACTTTTAGTAAATGTTTTGCTTGGCAGAAGTTTCATTACACAATAAATGAGTCTTTTGGAAAGAGCCAACTGCTTCATATAAAACAAGCTCCTGTTCCTTTACTGCTTTAGGGGGAGAACAATGAAAATTCACTGTTACTGGCCACATCAACCTGAATGAAAGCCAAATAGGAAAATTGAAAATGATTGTCAAGTTCATCATATCTAATACAATAGAGGCAAATTAGAGTTATCTGCAGTAGCAGAAGTAGCAGCAGATTGCATTATAAATCATCATATCATTGACAGTCAATTACATTCAAAACTTTTCAAGCATGAGGCAGTGGCAGTGTTTATCTACTAACAAACTTATTCAAGCCAGAAAACACAGTGTGGGTGCATGAGGAGAATTTCTTGGGGGTCTAAAGGGTTTGCATTAAAAGGAGAGAATTTTATCAAAAAATATATTCCGTGAAAGGTTAGAAAGCATGAAACCTGGTTTGTTGCGATATTCCATCTTTAAACCTAGTCTGCCTTTCTTCTTCCGCTGCAGTAAATGCACATTTGATTGTTGACTGGGAGAGCCCTCCAGTAATGTCAACTTCTCTCCAGTCTTCTCTGCTTCATTACCACTTTTGCTTTCACAATATTTCTAGCTCCCTTCTGAGTTCCCAGCATTTTCCCCCTTTCCTTGTTCTTTGATTGTTTTTAATTCGAAGTGCATTTTTAGTTTGTCTTCAGGAACAAAGAGCTTTCTGTGCATTATTCAAAGTAAGTAACCTTGCATGTTAGGAAATCAGTCCCTCACCTAATAGATATTTAATTAAATATATTAAATAAGTCCTAATCAAATAGATTGTATAAAAATTGATATAAATTCAGAGAAAGGTCTAGACAATATTCTACTAGTCAGTTTATTTTATGAACTCTCAGAATTGGACTGAGCCCTCAGAATTAAATGCAATTTTTTCTCTACTGAAAGTTACAATGAGTGTACTTTCTGGCTGTTCCCGTGGGCACCAGGGAAAGCACAGAGCAGGAGCAAAAACTTCTGGTCCTAAGACAAGGGTTTGTGATTTTGCTGTAGTGCAGAAGACGGGGAGGCTGTTCCATATGATGGTCCATCTACTTTTTCGATACACATAGAAAGCCCTGAAGCTGTAGTGGAGTGTAATGCAGGGTTAGTATTGATCTTATATCCACATGCCTGTATTGAGTAGGAGAGATTGTTGGGTTTTAGGGAGAAGGTCCTAAATTTATTTTTTTTGTAATCGAAACTGGGTAATCTCCAGAGGTTCTCTAGCACCAGGTCTCTTCATATTTTTGGAATGACTTGAGAAAACTATTGCAATATGGCAATGAATTGCTCTAATATTAAATTTGGTATAGAGTCATGATTGAGAACTGTGCTGCTGTTTTGCAGAATAAAAAAAATAATATTTTTAATAAGAAATAAGAGACCTGAGGCCTAAGGTCTTCCTCCTGCAAGAGGTGTCCTTTGTGCTCTGACTGCCACTGTCTCCCTCCCATTCCAGTCAGCTGACTCCAGCTGTACTGCACAGAGACATGCTTGTGATTCATTCTAAGTTTCAGCCCTAAACCGCCAAGCAATTTTTGGTCATTAGCCACCCAACCCTCTCTTTATCTGGTATAAGCAGAGCATGACAGTGAAGGGCCTAGCTTGTTACATATCTGCTGAATTTTGCCATACCTGGGAACTGATCTTGTGTCCCTCTAAAATTAAGTAGCCAGTTGAAATGCTAAACTTAGCACTTCTTGGATAATTAAAAGGAGAATAGAAGTAACCACAGAAAGTGGTTCAGATATTAGATGGGATAATCATGCCAAAAATCTAGAACAAAAACTGAGTTAATGTAGATATCGTAGTTAGTTGCCTGAAGATAGGTAGGATAAACCTATTAAGTCTAAGATCAGAATGAACATGAACAAAATTGTTACGCTGACATAATTTTAAAGCACTATTAAAGTAGCTGGACAGGTAGAAGAGAAAGGCTTTTGCCTTTGTAATGATGAAATCAAAAGTGCGTGTGCAATTTTACATTTCTGGAAACAATTAAAAAGTCTCTTAGCTAATGTTTGTTTCAGGGAAGTAAGAAATAAAAATGTGGATACTTTTGTGTGGAATTCAGACACACTGGTTATGCTGCTCTTTTTGAACTGTGCAGTTGACCTATGCTCTGTCTACCCTATGGGTCATAACCTGTCCTGGGAGGGAATCTCTGGGGCATTGGCTATCTTTTTAAGGAAACTGAATTTCATCCAGTCTTTGGATGATTGCTACATTATGAAATTCCAACTACAAAATAGAAAACAATTATGCATTCGGTGCAGTTATTTGCTTTTGGTTTGATGTTTCGAGGAGTCTGGGCTAAAACCTGTTTCTGTTGTTTAGCCAAAGTTTAGCATATTTTCAAAGATTTTCAGTTTTACTAAAGTCTTCATACAAATCTGGCTGTAAATCATATCTTTATTTATCCATCTCCTTTGCCTCTTTTAGCTTTTTATGAAACACTCTTGCATCCACTATTGAGTTAATGAATACTAAATTTAGTATGTAAGTAGTTTTGTAGAGGATTATGTTCCATATCCGTACCATATTAAGAAACTGTGGTGTTTGGTTGGCTTCTAAAGCTTCTTGACAGCTGGGGCATGACAAAGAAAGCTTTTCTGTATACTTGTTCTGAATTTTTTTGGGCATGGATTATCAAGTAGCCATAAATAAGCCTTATTGACCCAGGTTATTATTTTACGTTTGCTTTCACACATTTCACACACTGAGTTCTGTTGTGTGTTTTTTTTCCAAAGGAATAGGTCAGGGTTAGTAACTCTCTGGGTGATATTCTGAGAATGAATTAAGCCAGAAGGACTTGATTGTTTACAAACATGTATTTCAGTAGCCGTCATGAATAAAATACTAGGTTTTGCATTATAGTTTTGATTACTTGAAACTGAAAGTTACTACAATTGTGTTATCATACATACAGAAACAAACTTTTGATAGGAACGTTAGTAAAGATCAAGAGTAGGAGTTTGATCTCAATGACATAAAAAACTGTTCAAATCACAGGTTTGTGGAGGTTTTTTTTTTTCTCCTTTTCAATACATTTTTCAACTTAAGTCATCTTTTGGAACAGTTTTCCAGTGGTTTTCTTTTTAGCTATGCTCATAAAAAATAAATTATATCTTCTTTTTTTTCACTTATACTACATGATCCTGCTAGTATCGACCGAAATTAGTACGACCTATCTTGCTTTAAGCTGTGTATGATCCTTTATTTTAAATACTGGAATTGGTCTTGGAACCCACATTTTCTGCTCACTAGCTTTAAATATTTGATTTGGTTTAATGTTCTTAGCAGACATGGACAGGGCTTTTATAAAGCAGTTCTGATATATTGTTAAGTAGGCTTTAGATTGTAGGAATTCATTCGATACTTTGTTCTTGCTCTCTTATTGAAGTGTATGTATTGCCAATTAATATTTGAGATTATGTTCAAACTCTTGAACATATCAAACCCTCGAAACCATCCAGTTTCTTGTTAATGCATTCTGAATGTCAGCCTCATCATAAGACTTTGTGTTGTAACAGTAACTTTCCTACAGTTGCAGGCCCTTGAGGTCCATCTTAACTAAATGCAACATGACTCAATTCCTATACTTCCAAGGAAAAGTTTAAAAAAGCTTTTCTGTTTTATAAAGTGATGCCATCATTTTGCATTTATTTTGGAGTTCTTGGTGGGTTGGGGTCATGTTGGAGTGGGGACAACTGTCTGTCTTATTTTTAACTGCTTCCCAGTGGGAAACATCTTATCTGTAAAAAGCCCAATTAGAAGCTACAGATATGCATGTGTTCTCAGAATTCTGTAGTGCATAGACAACATGCATAATTTGTGTAAAACTTTTGGGATTTGCACCTTCTATTATTTTGTAGGAAGGAAAATGATGGATTGTCAAATCATGCTACATGTTTTAATTTTTGATAGAAGGAGCGAATATGTTTATACAAGGTCATTCAGCTCCTGTAAGAAAGGTTATTAATGTGAGAAATTATTTGATGAGGCAAACCACCTCTGTTAGACAGCAAAATTCATCATTCCAGTCCTGTTTAGTCATGTACAAAATACACTGTAAACATTAAAAATTCAAGGTAATTAATGCTTTAGCCAAAATATTTTCAGACCATCCTAGCAGGAATGCTGGGGACTGATGATGAGTCGTTTTGATGATGTCGACACAAACAGTTTCTTTGATATGATCCAAGGTTTAGGTTGCCACATGTAACGTACAGTTTGTTGACATGTGATTGAGTGTGCTGTGACCCCACAGAATGCGTTTGCCCTCTTCCTGTTGGCAAGGCAGTAAGACCAGGCGTGCAGGTAGTTGTGAAGTAGCTAATGATGTAAATTTTGGCAAGTGAAATTGCAACTTATCAGACAAATTATACGCCTTCTAATAATGCAAGATTTCTATTATACTTATGCCTTCTTATTGCTTCCTTTAAATAAGTTCACTTTTCGTGTTGTGGTTGCATTTTAAAACATTTCATAGCCTGTCTACTTCTGCAGTCCCATTACATTAGTATTCATCTTGTTCTGTGTATCTATTCTATTTAGTTTGAAGGACAACAATTTAATTTTTTCCTAGTAGCTAGTGAGTATTAAAAAGTGCTTCCCAGGACTCCTGAATTCAAATCGCTAGTCAAGCTTCAAAACGGTGTTCACAGAACAGAATGCTAACTGTTTCCATTTATCCAATATCCTTACCTCCAGATTATACTGTGTCAGTATTTATAGTAGCCATGTTTTTCAATGGTCAGACATCAGTACTTAAAGGGGAGAAGAACTCTGAGACACGTGGTATTTCCTAAAAAAGTGCAAGAGTTTTTGCAAGTAAAAAAAGATTTGTGGGATAGAGTGTGGGATATCCTTTTGACATTCCAAAGACCCGAGTTTATCAGTCTGAGCATGACATTTCTTTGTGACCCCGTTCAACTGTATAAGTTCCAAATTATGAACATGTTTGAACAGCATGTTTGAATAAACATTCGGCACCTATGTTTCAGTCTTCTTTCTCCCAGGGAGAAAAATGCCTCACAGTAGAATGAGGATAATGGACTTTGACAAATTTAGGGAACAGATAAGTAGATTCCTGAAGGAAGATCTTCTGAAGCATATCGAGAACTGGAGACACGGATGTATGCAAACCCTTTTGAGAGGTGGCGCAAAGGGGACAGGCAACTCTCTAAAATACCATTATGACTGCATCAGAAGCTCTTTGATAATCTGCACCAGAAAGAAATCATAAAAAAACCAAAACACAAAAAACAAAAACCCAAAACAAAACAGCAACAAAAAACCCTAAAACAAAACAACAGAAAAAACCCCAACAAAGCAAACAAAAAAACCAACCAACCAACCAATCAAAAAAAACCCCTGAAGAAATATATACATAACTACACATAAGAATACAGAAAATAACCTGGAAATAAATAAAAGTAACATAAAGTAGTGCAGAATGGAAACTCTATGTTAATTAGAAATTGATAAGAAAAAAATCATTAAAGGTTAAGTCAATCTCATATACATATAAAAATTAGAAAATATTATCTTTCCATTATAAAATCGCAGAATTGACTGTTAAGAGGTTGGAAGGGACCTTAAAGATCATCTAGTCCCAACCTGTCCTGCTATGGGCAGGGACACCTCCCACTAAACCAGGTTGCTCAAGGCCTTAAAGAGAGAAAATATAGGATAATGTAGAGAAAACTAAATAATGCAGTGTTATTCTTTGCTTCAGTCTTCATGCACCATCATACAGANCAGAATTTCTTGACAATATCCAATGGAAGTATTTTAATGAGTACATAGGTTACGTGAGAAACATGAGGACATAGGGCTTATGAGGGCATTGCAGGCTGAAATATGGCTGCCTAAAAGAAAGACCTTAAAAATAAAATGAATGAATAAAATTAAAAATTAATGACTGAGAGCTTTCTCTGAATCTTTTACATTTTAAGAAGTCATGGAGGAGGGTTCTAGGATGAAAATGTATTTCTGAGCTTCAAAATAAGAAAAAGAGAACGATGCTGTCACAACCAGTCTGAGCTGAATCCTTGGAAATACTCTAGAATGAGCATTTGATATGTACAAGCAGTGAATTTACCTCTAGAATACTTTTGTCAGGGTAACAGATCCATAGAAATCTGTAGATGTAGCACACCCTGAGTTTAGTACACCCTTTCATCCTGTCCCACATGACATTCCTGTAGGCAAACTTGGGCTCTTTTTCTTCATTATGCTGTGATGTATGAGAATCAATCAGTTACTGTTAGTGTCCCTTCAGATTATGAAAACATGTCAACAGAGTCTTGCATTTGCCTGTCCTGGGCAGAGTATTACTTTCAGTGCTTTCATCAATGATGTTTATGATGGACTAACACATCCTTGTAAAAGTTGCAGCTAAATCAAGTTTTTAACAATGTGCATGGGGCTTGTTGAGGATTGGCAATCCACATTTTGGAAAACATCTTTAAAGTGACAAGTTGATATTCGTTCAAGATTTGTGGGAAATTTTGCACTCAGAAAGGAGAAATTAAATGCCCCAAGATGAAAATACCTGGCTAATCAGAAGTATTATAGTCAGTCAGAAATGAAACATGAGTTAACAGTGTGGTCCTGTAAACAGGTTTATTGTGTGCAAGATGTGAAAAAGAATTATTCGAGTCAGTGCTTCGGAGGCCATATCTAGTATGTTGTGTAGTTTTGGTCATCACAATTTAAAGAAGAGTTGAGCAATCTAGAGAAAGTCCAAGAGAGAAGAGTGAGAATGATGAGGGATTTTGAAGACATGACCTGTAAAAGATATTGATAGAATTTGTTTTATTTCATCTAC
>VZTA01001320.1:0-51782 GCA_013398855.1 Mohoua ochrocephala
AATTTAACTTTTTGCTCGTAGTTTTACCTTGCTGATTTTGCTTTATCACATATATGCAAAGTAAGGGCATTTATAGTAGGCATTTACATCAGGCAACTTCTCTCAGCATTTTCTGCTAGAAGAGAAAATGAGGAGGAAGAACTTGAAGTTCTTGCCTATATGAGTGTTTGGAGTTTTTTATGTTATGTTATTCATGTTGTCTTTGAAGCAAAACTATTTTCTGAGTTGTTGGGTGCTGGTAAATTGGAGGATGGTAAATTCACAGATTAGGTGAGCTTGTCCTGATGCAACTTTCCTGCAGAAATCTGTGCCATCAGGAAAATGTGTTATTAATCTCCTCTATTAAACAACTCATTGGGAAAAACATGCTGAATTTCCTATGGGAACTGAGAAAGCTATGTTAATAATTATGGCAATTATTGGGAAAATTATTGAATAATGACTGGACAAATAAAGCAGTTTTTGGCAATGAACGCTGCTGCAATGCAATAGTTGTATTTCAGTGCAATTCAGTCTATTCTCTTTCTGTTCGAAGGTTACATTCCTGATTCTCAAATCTGTGAGGAACTGAAGAATAGTTTAAGAGAAGAAGTTAAATTTTTATTTCAAACATTTTTAATAGTATACAAGGAAAGATGGTCTCTCTTGAAACTTTACTTGTTCCCCTAGAAAAGTTTAGATGAAATTCAAAGACTAGGCCTGTCTTCTGGTGGAAAAAGGCCCACAGAAAGGGGTTTTTAAATTACATTTCATGGTTAATTTATCTTTAATGAATACAATAAAAAAAAAATTGGGGCCTTAGCTGTTCTTAAAATACTCCACTATACTACACTACTGTTGAATATTGCCAAGTTTCTGAACTGTCAAGTGGTCTTTGTACTCATGGCTCCATGGAAAAAAAATTGATTTCATGCCATATGATGACATATAAATAGGAAGGCCTGTTTCCTTGGAGGATATAATTTGCTTTTAACTTGAGAGAATATTTTATCATCACAAATAATTCTAAATGTTATCTCACACTTCACGTCTGTTTCTTTGTTTTTGTCTTCTGTCTTTTTTGATGAATATGTTCTCCAGGGGGTATTGTCTGTATGCATCTCATTTACTCATAATAAAAATTGTTCCTAGATTGAATTTTGATTGTACAACTGTTTTCAGTCTTTACTTCAATTTCCTTTGATTGCTTTTCTTTATTTGGTGCTTTGCCATGACTCAAATATTAGTGTAACTGAAAAAAAACCAACCAGAAGTGCTAGTATATGATTAGGCTATGGTCTTGTTCCACCCTTTTATATCACTGCAAAGTCTCCAGACATGTTAATTCAAATTTGCACAATGGGTGTAACTGTATTTTTTTTCCTTATTGCTCCATTCTCCCTACACCTCAGCAACTCCTACTTCATGTATTCAATGAAAGACATTTTCTTATTATTTATGCATTGTTGCCTATCAGCTTCTGAACCACTGGCCTTCTCTACCTATTTGGTACTTCAGACAATTCCTTTTCTCCCAATCCTAAATTGAAGTAAAATTTGGATATCAATGCAGACAAAATAAAAATTGTCTGAAAATATTTAATATAATTTCTATCTCCTAAGCCGTTTTTCCTAAACATGACTGTATTTGAAATATTGCTCTTCTGAACCCTTGCATTTGCCATATTTTAAACATGCAGAACATTTTCATTCCATTTCCCAAAATATGTTGATTTGATATTGTTGGGGCGTGTTTTTTCCTTTTTTCTGTTTTTTTTTCTTTTTTTCTCTTGCCGTGGGAGAATATTCCAATATTCCCTCATGTTTGAGCACATTAGTTTTAAAAATATTTGGAGACTCAAAGATTCAGTACTGACAGACTCTTGAAGTCAATTGATCTCTTAACTTTTATACATATATTTTTAAACAAAACTGGGCAATTCAGTTATCTTTTAATGAGGGCAAGATACTGCTGTTTAATTTGTCCTGTGATCCTTTGAATGAATCATGATAGCACAAAAGGAACATGCCAATAAGATTGTCAGCACAGCATGCTGTGTATATAGTTTCCAGAGATCCATACTAGGAAAAAAAAAAAAAGCCTGTAGAAATAATACAGTTATTGACAGTTGTAACTGCAGATTCAAGCTGGTGCTTCTAAGTCACACTAATAACCTATAAGGTAAAAGTTGTGGTTACAGTATTTCTCTCCTGAGTCACAGATGTTGTCATGCATATATTCAAGATAGAAAAATTGTAATTTCTGCTGTAAGAATGGTGCTTTACTACCAGTAAAGACAATTGGTTTGCGATATAACTAACCAAATATTGACTACCATAATACAAATATCATAATCGGAATTAGTCCTCAGGGTTCATTTATAGGCAGAATAGAGAAATAGGCATTCTGTGGCACAACGAATCTCATTCCAAAATGGGTGAGACAGTGCTCTCCACTGTCTGTGAAGGGACACAGAGGTAGCTCAGGTAAAGCCAAGCTGTCACGTCACTGTCTACAGAGTTGGGAGACATCTCCAGTCAGCTCCCATAAGTACTGTGTGTAATGGAAGCCAGATGTGAGTATACACTACTCTTCATGTATAATACAGGCTTCTATTTTGTTGCTAAGAAAAAAAATTTAATTAGATTTTTTTTAATATTTTATTATATCTTTTTGACCTGCTGGACTTCTTGTGCTATAAAGAACCTCAAGAGCAACCCTTTATGAACTTCTTAGAATCCTTTCTTAAATTTGAATTACTAGTACTACTATAATTCTCATTCTGCGTTCCTGCTAGGTTATGAAGTTCAGGATCATTCTGGCTTGCCAATATAAATTCTGGAAATGTATAAAAAGTTTTGCATTAAAGCATCTAACAGTGTGGTGGAATACTGTTGCTCCAGAAATTTATGATCAATGATGAAAAATAAGTAATTTAGGTAAAGCTGATTATGATGAATGCAATTTCAGTCAGATTTGCAATTTCCCCCTTATATATTTGAGCTGTCTTTGGTCTTTATTTATTTAAGATTTAATAAATAACATATGTTTATTCTTGAGAAAGTTGAAGATGTTCAGCTTTACAATGAAGTAAATTCCATTGGACAGAGGAGACTGCATTTCTGATTCCTTCATAAGCTGTTCTTGGGAGCAATTTACTCAGATGCATTGAAAATGAGTGCACAAGGGACACAGTGAACAAAAACAAGACCTCAGAGCTTCCCATGGGAAATGTCTTTCTTGTTAGGTCACACAATCAGGCTGTCACTTGTGCCTTAAATATTTGAATCTTTTCAGCATAGATATGCATTTACCAGAGAGGGGAAGGAGACTGATCCCTGTATAGCCCACTCATAGCTTATCAGTTATGGGGATATGTTGTTTCCTGGACAGGTGCTCTTATCAGAAGATGACTGCACAAAGATAGGTAGCTCCTACCATTTGCAACTGGTTTTGTGCTTCTTCAAGGCAAACCTCTTAATCGAGAAACCTGACTACCTTTGTCTTCACCTTTGGGTTTGAACAATGTACAGGAGCAGCAAAGCTTTACATAATGTCTCTTTCTTCTTACAGTCTTTTTTTTAACAGCAGTTATGTTCAGCCATAAGTTCACTGTGTGAGAGAGTAGTGCAACGTCTCATGCAGGCATATGCCTGCTGCCTTTTAGCAATGGCATAGATTAGTCTAGACCACTTCAAATTTGCATTTGCATAGTGGATGGTTTCAACTTCCAAAATTTTAAATATCTTTAAATAGTACATAAACAAATATGTTATGGAATGCTTGAAAAGGTTGAGGTTTTCCAGTCCTTCTGGTCATTCTCATGGAAAGCAGATAAGAAGCCCCGACCAACTTCATTTTAAATTTAAAAGTAATCAGGTGGTAAAAGTGAGCTGTGATCTCACAAATATGTGAAAATTCAGAGGCTTGCTCAATCACTCTGTCTGTTCTTCCTTTCTAATTCTAGCACTGTTTTTCCATCTTGATACGTATGTAAATAAATAACCTACCTTCCCCATCCCCACCTTTCACTGTTCTCCCCTGTACGTGCACAGCAATCAGAGAAAAAGATTATGAAAGGTAATTTATCATTATCAAGTATGTTTATCAAATTGTGTCCAGGGTTAACTAGGAATATTCTGTTCTGCAGGGGAGGAAAAAAACCTCTCAACTCATTGCTTGGTGCAGGGTTTATTCCATAATCTCTCACAATGCTCAGGATAACCAGAAAGAAGAGGGTGTCCTTGCGCTTCTTGAAAAGTCTGAAAACCTGGATGGAGAACCCAATTTAGCTGGGCTATCTTAGTTTCTGCAGACAGGCTCCTCCTTCCATGCCTGAAGAAGTATGTTTATTTCCTTAAAAAGAGGGTTAGAGGAAAAGGTCTTGTAGATCCTTTAATTAGGAAATGAAATAAGTAGTTTCTTGGCATCTGGAGTGGGAATTAGTATAATATTATGTAAGACTTCCTCTGGCGATGTTTTGATAGAGTCAAAATCAATGAATTGAATGAAACTCAGACTGCAATTTAAAAAAACAAATTGCAAGAATTATGAAAACCAAAATGATAATGACTTGATTTCAATTCCAAAGGCAAACATAAATCAAAATTAAAAAGGCATCCCTTAGGAGCATTTCCAGAGCACACTAGATGGTGCTGTAATTCCAACAGCAATTGCTGAATGTGCTTTATTCCTTCTGCTTTCCTGTAAAGGTATAACTTGTTGCAGTGAGCTTTTCATAGACTTCTAATAATTTTGAAATCTTAAATGTTTGCAGTGTACTTTTAAGATGCTGTAACTGATCTTTTATTTGGTAGGAACAACACTGAATCCTTTCATTGTTTGTATTTTGATTTTTGGTATGGTGAAATAAAGCCCAAAGATTTTTGATCCTTATTGTACTTTGGACTGAGGTTTCAGACATGGGTTTTCCTTCTGTTGAGTATTTTTGGGAAAATTCTGGTCGTCATGCTCAAAAAATTCCACTGGAGAATGTTGTAATCTGTGCCTGCATGGTTACCACTGCTTTACCAACATCAGTGGCAGTGAATCACACCGCACATGGTCTGGAATAGGTCTGTCAGAAGTGTGGGAGAACATGTTGGATTTAGATTCCCACTACTGTCCATGTTACAGCTCTGTAGCCTTGTGGCCCCATATATGGGAGTTGCCACTACCAGAAAAACGCCACTGGTCTTTGTGTTAAGCTGACAGCAAAACTTCAGGTTTATCAGGCTCTGTCTGGACCTCTTCTCAGTCTTCCTGGAAGTTTGTTTTAGCTTGTTTCGCTGCTAAATCAATTACCTATTGAGAAGATGACCATGAATGGCTTGTTCTATCTTTTGCTTACTTAGCTTTGTGCAATTTTGTGGTATGGTGCTTATTGTTACGCAAATTGCCTAATAATAGGCAATAATATAATAAACCTATTCTATATGGAATGAACTATGTTTGACCCTGGAATAAAATATAGGGTAGAGGGGACAGGGAATGACAGTAAAGCCTTTTCAATTGTACTAGAGGCCCCGTTGCTATAAACCACTCCATGTGGTCAGTCACTGGTCACCACAGAAATGCAGCCTTGGGACTGGTCAAAACCAGTGTTAGGGATTGCAAGGAGAACAGGGGAGAAGTATCCAATCTATTAAAACACGCTATGTGTAGGGAATTTGGTTGTACTGTGGAATTATAAACCAGTGGCATGAGCAATGTGTAGAGCACATCAGAGAGTGCATTAAATAGTGCTATACAGACCTGAGAGTGAAGGAAGAAAAGCAACATCATGCTTCTCCTTGAGAAGACAAGAAAACAGCCATCAATTTACACTGTAAGCCTTTGTCTTCTCCCAGAGGAAGGGTGTGATAACACCAAAAATAAGGTGTAGATACTAGTAACTGGGTGAACTCAATTTTAACTATTATTTTGGAAGATTTTTCTGTAATATTTTTTTCTTTTATTATTCTATTTATTTTTCTCCTTGTAATAACCAGACCTGGGCTAATAATAATTCTGTTATTAGATTGTTATGATTTGAGATTTCCAAAAAATGAATTTTTAGCCTGTAAGGTTTTTTTATCCCATGCAAACTGCGCAAGTTGTAGCTCAGCAACCTGATGAGCAGCTTAGATTGTGATCTGGAAGCAACATCCCCAGCATTTTGGCAGCACCATGTTTTACTTCCCCCTCTTGGAGATCGTTGCATGAGCCAGGGAAAGAAGATAAAGAAAATAATTTTAAGTGGCAGGGTGAGCAATTGAGACTTCATACCTGCTATGTATGTTTACAGATGATTAGTAACTCTTCCACAGCACTTTCTCATCCTTCTGTACTCCAAGCGTGTGTATTTAAGCAAATATTACTAGGGTACCATTGGCATACCTAATGTGACTGATTTCACTGTTAGTAAGAAGAATGAAAATTGAGTACAACTTTCAAAGCAAAAAAAAAACCTCACTGCAGGGCTGGATGAAATTATCTTGGAAATATTACCCATACTTCTTTTTATATGTATGGCTTTAAAAAATGATATGCATTCACAGTGGTCCTATTAACATATCAGTAACAGCTGGAAATACTCTCCAGCCTTGATGTGAATTAGGAATCATGTGGGAAGATGTGAGAGCATTCCAGTTCAACATTTAGATTAACAATTTTAGACAGTTTGAACCCATACCCTAGGAACAAATCAAAAGACAGATATAATTTTTAGTTCTACACAAGTCATATATTACTTTACTGTATTAGAGTTTGTTCAGGTTATTTAAATAGAGCCCTTCTCTTGTCAAGTGTCCTGTATTAAACTTTAGTTACATGCTGACATTCATTAAGAAGGAAAAATTTCATCAGATGTTTCCTATCACATCAGGAGGACTTTGCTTTGGGTAGGCAAATATTGCAGAAATTATCTCAGCTTAATTAAATCTAAAAATAGTGAAGATTTAGGAGAATACTTTTTAAAATACTTTGCATGCTGTCAGCACTGATTATTTTTGAGTTTTCAAAATTGGTTAAAACACAAAACATGCCAACTTCCATGTTAGGAAATTCTTTGCTCTTACTTTTGCCTTTCAGTTTTCTGTCTGAAAACTTGTTCTATCCAGTGTTTTGTCTCTTAGCCTTATTTATTAAGGGGCATTTCAATTCACCTTTTTAATGGTACTTTCAGCTTGCAAATTCTTTAATTTGTGGAGAAAAAGTCATTTTTTATGTTTGAAATGCAAAATTGTACACAGTTAATTTAAAATAGGTGTCTACTTTCAAAACTGAATTAATAATGGGGCAATGTATACCATTTTATTATTGTTTTCCATTCTAATCAGAAAGTAATCATGCAGCATCATCTTTTCTGTTATTTCCTATTTTGACATGAGAAAGATGCTATCAGCTTATGTTCTTTCAAACCCCACATTTAAAAAAAAAAAAAAATTCCAGTCAAGCAGGTTCTCTTTTTCTGAAAAACTTTGAATGAGTTGGCTTACTTCAACTGCTTTTGAAAGACTAAGAGAAGTCTCAAGGCTATTAAGTTCATACAGGTTCATGAAAATGAACCTGAAACTTGGGTATGGGTGATGCTTCCTGAGTAAAACGCTGTGGTAGAAGTTTAGTGAGACCCATGAGTAGATTCATCTGCGGGAAAAGCCTCAACTCACTAGACACCTGAACATCTGACCATGAGACCCCTAGCAATAAGAATCTAGGTATACTGAGTTCCACTATTTTTTTAAGAGTTTCAGCCATGTGTCAGGGCCTATAATTCTTTCCTTCTACAGAGGCAGGGGGAAGATATTGTCTATTATATTATATTATATTATCTAAAATTCCTTATTAATAAATCAATAGCAAGTAAACGTTTTTCCCAGCATGCTCTCTCCTACATGCAAAGCTGCTTCTGCTTCAAAGTAAAATCTTTGCATCAGTATCTCTGAAGCAAAATACTTTCAATGTCCCACAAAGACCTAACATTATTCTTTTTGCATCAGCCTAAAATCTGGCTCCTTAAGGTATTGTGGTGCTCCATGAGAGCTGAGATCATGTATCTCCTGCTTTCACTGTGTCTGTCTGCCAGGTTCCTCCTCTAGGCTGTGTGAGCTCTGTGGCTCAGTGAGTAGTATCCAGCAGCTATGAAAGTTTCATTGTTTTATCACATCTTCAGGCTAATTTCAGTAGATGAGGAAAATTAGATAACTTGTAATACGTGGAATGAGATGGATTGTTACATCATGAAATATGGCATGCCAAGGTAAGGAAATGCCATTTCCCCATAGGAAGTTAAAACAATGAACACCTATTTTGAGATGAGAAAGATGCTATCAGCTTATGTAGACAAAAGCTCATCATATCTCATAATTGTATGATTACACAATAAATATCATTAAAGATAAAACAGTACTTTTTACTGGTGCACTTCTAACAGCTTAATGAAGCAACATTTAAAAAACCTCCGTAAGCACTTTGGAAAAGTTCATATTGCATCCTTCCTTGTTCCATAACTGCTCCTGCAAATTTTTGCCAAAACCTTTTCAGCTTTAGTTTCACGTCCTGTGTGTTATTTTCACTGAGTTGACAAAATGTGAAAGTTCTTTCTCTTGGCTTGAGAAGTAAAACACATCTATACTTATTCTCCTTTTGAATCCAGACAGGACAAGAGTTCAGCTGCTATAGGGTTTTTCTCTTACATTTTGTCTTTAAAGCAAAGGCTGAACACAGACTGTCATAAGCAGATATCACTTCAGGTCAAAGGCTACATCTGTGGGTCCTTCAGACTTCATTCTGTTCTGTGCATCTCCCTTTGCTATCTCTCATGATACTAATATTCTTCTAGAAAAAAATCGATGCCAATACACTAAGGCTTGGGAATACCTAAGGTTTAGAGGAGTTTCACCAAATTTATGGAATTCTTTGTGCGAAAGATGATGATATTCAGTCATTGCCAACCTTCAGTAAAAACAATCACCTGTGCTTTTGTTTATTTCCTTAGCGTACATCAAGGAAAACCTGCTAAGGGTGCAAGGAAGCAAAACCAGAGAAATTAGGTGCAGCCTATTTTTCACCTCCTCTGTCTGCCTTTGCCCCTTTCCCCAGGATTGTATAAGATAAAAACAAAGACGACTTTTGTGACTCTAAGACACAAAAAGTTTTGAAAATGCTCAGGTAAGGAGAAGTTTAGATTAGTTATGTTCTTCTAATGATGCCTTTTAAAGCAAATAAAAAACTTTAGGGCATTATTATTTATTTATAACTCATAACTTAGCATGAACTAAGCAAAAACTTAAACTAAACAAACCAGAGGTCTGGCAATCACCAGCTGTATGAAGCTTAAGAACAACAAGTGCCAGATTCTGCACCTGGGATGGGGCAACTCTGGATGTATCTACAGATTGGGAAATGAGGTGCTGGAGAGCAGCGCTGTGGAAAGGGACCTGGGAGTCCTGGTTGATGACAAGTTGAATCTGAGTCATTGTGCCCTGGCAGCCAGGAGGGCCAACCCTGTCCTGGGGGGCATCAGGCACAGCATCACCAGCAGGGCAAGGGAGGAGATTGTCCCACTCTGCTCTGCACTGGGACAGCCTCACCTCAAGTGCTGGGGACAGTTTTGGGCACCCCAATACAAAATACAGCAAGTTGTTAGAGAGCATTCAGAGACAGTCTACGAAGACAGTGAAGGGCCTGTCTTCAGGGAGGGGAAGCTGAATGAGGAGCGGCTGAGGTCACTTGATCTGTCCAGCCTGGAGAAGAGGAGACTGAAGGGAAACCTCATTGCAGTTACAACTTCCTCACAAGGGGGAGAGGAGGGGCAGGCACTGANTGATCTCTCTCTGTGGTGACAGTGACAGGACCCCAGGGAATGGCATGAAGCTGTGCCAGGGGAGGTTTAGGTTGGATATCAGGAAAAGGTTCTTCACCCAGAGGGTGGTTGGGCACTGGAACAGGCTCCCCAAGGAAGTGGTCACAGCACCAGCCTGACAGAGTTCAAGAAGCGTCTGGACAATACTCTCGGGCACATGGTGTGACCCTTGGGAATGTCCTGTGCAGAGCCAGGAGCTGGACTTCGATGATCTTTGTGGGTCCCTTCCAACTCAGCATATTCTGTGATTCTCTGATTCTGTAACAAATCAATTGTTAGCTTGACTAGTAGCAATCCAGATATGCAAACAATATTATTTCCATCTGAGAATAGATTTGAATTACCTAATCTGTTCAGGGATTTTTGTCAAGATGCCTGCTGACATTACCCCTTTTGAATTTAGAATTATTATAAGATAATAGTAAGATTTAAAAAAAAAAAGCAGACAACTCTGAGAACAAATCTGCAGCTTTAAAGAAATCTGTCGAATTTAGGGTTGGGAAACTGTTCAGCATCCATGCCATAACAAAATTCCTAACATATTTTGCATGCTAATTACAGATATCAAGGTGCCCTAAATACATTAGTCAGGCTTATCCTCTAGCTTACAGGTATTTGAAAGTATTAGTTTCCTCCTTTTAGGTCCGTACTTTATTGAAGTTACTTCAAAACTTGCATTAGTAATGCAGGATTGTGGTAATTTTTATATATATTTAAAAGTTTTGCAATTTCTTTAGCAGTTCTCAGGTTTTGGAAAACTAGAACCACCTTGAATTCTTTAAAAAGGAAAAGAATTTTGGTGGGCTAGGCTATATACACTTTCAAAAATAGTCATCATTACTGCAAAATAACAATGGATAATCAGGCCATGTAATATTTATTGCTCTTACATCTGTAGAGACTAAAAATAAAATTCAAAAGCCCTTAGTGTAGAAGTCCTACAATGTCACTTTTCATTTATATCAGTGAGATGGAAAACTGGCCCTAGAGAATTTATTTCTGCAGAAAATATATAATGTGCAGGAAATATGCAAATATACTCATTCTGTTAACAATTTTCATTTGCACATTGCCTTTCAACCTAAAAGAGGTTGGATGTTCTAAAACTTTCACAAAGCAATTTGTAAGAGCAGCTTAGATCTGAGTTGTGGTCAATTTGCCAGATCTTCATTGTTGTGACACTTTGAGTGCTTTACAGTAATTTAGTTTATTTTAAGGTGCCATAAAAGAGACAGGATGAAAAGACTTAAGCTGTTAAACTAAATTTTATTTCTGTGGGAGTGATGCTTATGCATTCACTTTATAAAGAAAACTAAGAAGGATCACTAAAACTAAGAGGACAATTTATTTGAATAAAGCATGTAAAATTGCTTTGAATAAATACAAGTCTTAAATATTTCAAGCTCTGAAAGTCAGGAAATAACTCATACAATCAGTTTAATTCCTTCTCAAAATATAATGGGGGGTAAGCACAAGTAGAAAGAAACAAACAAGGATGGAATAAATACTTGTGTATATGCCTGTTGCACTGGGTTGAAACTTGTAAACTCAAGGTGAACTAAAACTTTTCTGCTTATTCGTGAAGATTAAGAATGGACCTTGCATAAATTGGCCTGTCATATTTTAGGAGATCTATTGATTTTCTGTTTGACTTATTCCCTAACAGTATCACCAAAGTAGAATAGGCTGTGGCCCATTTTTTGAAGAGTTTTCTGATTTGTGCAATCGAACTGCAATGATAGCCGTGACTATTTGTTGGTTTGAAATGTAACCCTGTTAAATATCAACCAAAGCCTTCCACAGAGGGCTGCTGTCTTCTGCTGGTGCGTGACTTAGCTGTTTACAGAAAACTGACTGGATGTTTCTGGCTGTTTACAAAGCGGCTCTGAAGGTTTACTTAGCAGTGGTCTGCTTTCCACAAAGTTGTGCGCACGATTTCCGACTGTGATTTTTTTTTTTTTCCCGACTTCCATGAAAAGCGGGAACAGTTTATTTAGGCCTCTGTTTCACTTGGTTTTAGAGCTTAGTTTGGAAGAAAGCATGTGCTTTTCTAGAGGAATTATTTTCTGGGCATTTACAGAGGTTTTAGATTTGTTGTCACCTACCTCAGTTTTGGATCCCAAAGACGACCTGAATGGGGCCATTCCAGGTTTACTTTTTATATTTTACTACGTGCATTTAGTGGGATCTAGTATTGTTAGAAGATCCTCAGTAGACAAGAAGGTGACAGCAGCACACATTTTTTGACCACTTTCACCCCATGATCCATTAGAATCAATTGTAGTAGTTTGTCTTTTTCTTAGATTGTATAATCCTACAAGTCTAATGATACATTTTACTCCTTAAAAATAGGTCTTCACTTGACTGTACTTTTTTTCCTTTTGAGTTTATTCATCAGTTCACAACTCTGTGGCATGATACCGGAGCTGACTTCTCCTGCTATGTCATCTCATGCATTCCTGCAGCAAAATTGTCTCCCCCAGTGATAAATTTAGGATAGTACAGTTCTCTCCATTCACAGATTTGACCATAAAAAAAAAAAAAAAAGTATGTACTTTGTCCTGCAGGATCAAGTAGAAGGGGCCTGGATTGTGACGAAAAAACCTCCTTTTGTAAAATAAATATATTGAATGAATGCATTGCACTGAAGGAAATACCTAACTCTCATATCCTTGATAATATGAATTTTTTTTCCTGGTTTCACTGAACTGAAAGTTAGTCTTTATATTAATTAAGGAAATGATAAAGTGATAATCAAAGTACACATGCATTACTTGTTTGTTATTTCATCTCTGATGGAATCTGCTGAGGAAACCAGACCCTTTGAGGTGGAGAGGACAGGCTAGAGACCACAAGAATTTTTATTTAAAAGAACCTAGCAGTCATATTAGGTCAGAATGGTAAAATAAAGGTAGGCAATTTTATATGTTGTGAGAAAAGTGTTTTAGATTACTCCAGTACTGTAATGTTCAGTATTAAAATTTTAAAATTTCTGTATGTGTGAAGAGCTTTGGAACATTTCTGTTGTTGGATAGCTGTTTTGAGATACATTCAACTGTGTGACAAAATGTGAATCTCATTTAAAAGTTTTGGTCTTTACTAACCTTATATCTTGGATCTGAGCAATGAAGACAAATTACTTTTATAACATACAATATAATTTTCATGGAATGCCTTGAGTTAAAAGTGACCCGTAAGGATCGCAGTCATTCTTTCAGTGTGTTTGCTGTTTCAGGCTGTGTATCTGTGGTGATTCTTCAAATTTCCATGGTCTCTTCTTCTTACAGCATAGGTAATAGAAATTTAAATCTTAAAATATAAAGAGGGAAAAAATTAATGAATAATGGCAGACATATGCAATTTTAGCATCTGTTTTCAGAATCATGGCAGATTGTCTCAGATTTACCACTTGTAATCACTTCGAATCATGAGTATCATATAAAAAATATGTAGTGGGGAGCAAAAAATAAAAATAATAATAAAAATAATAATAAATGTTAATAATAAAATCAGCATTTGGATTTCCCAGCATTATGAGATGAAGTAGGTTACTGCTGCAATGGGGGTGTATTAAATGGTATTCCTCGATCATCTGACTTAAATCTGGTACTACTTGATATTAATTAATGTCCCGAATAACAGAATAAAAAGAATATGTAGCATATTTTCAGATAACAATGACCTAGAAGGAAGCCATAAAGCATAGGGAGTGAGAGATTAGATGTTTTTTAAAACCACATGCAAGTATTTCAGAAACATGTGATAGAAGGAAAAGGTTGGTAAAAGCGTTGAAACTGAAATACATTTACTTAATTAGAAACTATGGAGAAATAATCCAAATTTGCAAAGATGCTAGTCTAGCTCAATACAAGTATCGAGGAGATGAAGTATTTTTTGTGAAAAATACATGTGCATGGAGCTGTATTGTGGAGCTGGGAAAAATGACCTGAACCTACTAAACAGCTGCACTAGGTTGCTGACCCTTGGAAAACAAGTGTTCTTCAGCACGGGCTTATGATTTGTAGCCATGTAGCACTCCATAAAACCAGTTTCAAATTCATACAAGTGTTGAAATCCCAGTCCTGAAAGTTATGTACTTGAAAAGTTTGGAAGTTAAATGTCATTGAAAATGGAAAATAACACTGAAATTTAGGCACATATAAAAATTATGCTGTCAGCCCAGTCCATGAAGAACAATGGACAGTTGACACAGCTTTCAAAAGACAATGGAAGGAAATGCCTTTAAGGGAACGGTTAAAGAAAAGCTTTTTAAAATAGCCTTTAAGTCTTTTTTGACTCTGCCTTCAGTTCTGCCACCAGATGACAGCATCTCAGGACATGACTCTTATGGTGGTGTTGAGGGGTTTTGTGTGTGAATGTCGATTAAGGCTATGGTGTAACTTTAGATTGCAAAGGGGGCATGAAGTACTTCTTCATGAAGTCATAGACATGAAGAGGGAAATTCGAGTCCATTTTCCTATGGGTGCCAATAGCTGAAATAAAATCAAATATTTGCCTTGAGACTTGGTTTCAAAGGAAGTCAGCTATGGGGTAAGAAATATGCCTAGGTAGAGCAACCCATGTAGTAGGTGTCTACTCCTGTTAACCCCATTCAGCTGTTGGCACAAGTCTGTGTCACCTGCAGATAACTTCTTCTCACTTCCGTTTAGTGACACCATCTTGATGTCATCACAATGTATCAGTGTGATAATTCAGTTCATAGAAAAATGATAATTTATGTAAGCTTTTAAAAGCATCTTCAATTAATTTAAAAAAAATTAGCTTTTATCAGAACTCAACAGCATTTCTCATCAGACTGTGTGCAATCAATATTGCCACCTTTAACCTTTTGACCATACTTTTTGTAACTCCTTTCTCCCCTCTACTGGGAAGCTTTAAATAATAATTGCACTTACCGTGTTTACTCAGTAGACTATGTACAAGCTAAGGTTTGGGAGATTTATGGTATTTCATTTCTCCCCTCTGAGTAGCTTTTTGGGAGTCTTTCTTTGCTTCTCAAAGAACAGATTGCTACAAGCCGAAGAAGGGAACTTGATGTATTTCTTACAGTTTAGAAGGCATATGAAATTTCACTTACTGCAAATAAATATGTGTGATTGGTTGACCCTGGCTGAATGCCAGGTGCCCATCAAAGCCACCTTATCACTCCCTTTCTCAACTGGAGAGGAGAGAGAAAATATAACAAAAAGCTTGTGGGTTGAGGTAAGGGCAGGCAGAGATCATTCAGCAGGTACCCTCAAAAGCAAAACAGACTTGACTTGGAGAAATTAGTTTCATTTATTACCCATCAAATCAGAATAGGATAATGAGAAATAAAATATGTAGGACTGGCTATAACTAGGGTTGTTAATTTCTGTGAAACCAGCTCGTTGGTTGGGCTCACATGTGAATATCACATTATTTTGAATAGTTCCAAGGGGTGAAAATGGGAGGGAAAGTGAGATCTCTGACAGCATATGCAATGTCTTTAGATTCTGGCCTTTAAATCTCACTTCTAAACTTGCTTTTGGATGATAATTCAAAAGAATCCTTTACTTGCAAGAAATGAATGCAGTGTAGAGCTCAGCTTATGATAGATACTTCAGATGCTTAATTTCATTAACCACATTTTAAACCACGTTCTCTACTTGCTGCTTTACCTGAAAGGATTGGTGGCTCCTCTGGAAGGATGAACATCTTCAGTTCCTCTTTTGACATCACAGATCTCCTTGGCTAAACGTACTGCTCCTTTGCTTGCAACGGCAGCATCCTTTGAGATAATTCTTCCTGCTCTTCCCATTTTATTCACTTTCAAAACAAAAGGGCTAGTGCTGTGGTTTTTATACTCTTTTGGGGGCTTTTCCAACATCTCTCACATAGTATGTATGAGATATGTGAAAAAAACAAGATGATACATATTCTGGAGAAGCAGCAGCATAAAACATGGCTCCCATTTCCATTAAAAAATGTATTTATATTCACTTTAGTTATAACTTAAATCTTGAGGGTAAGAGATTGCCTCAGAAGAGATTTGCTTAAATACTTACATTAGTGATTTGATTCTGTAATTGTCTTCAGAAGTTGTTTGATTAAACAAATGCTTATTAGCTTATCCTTAGCTCAGAAACTGTCAGAATATGCACGTTTAAAGGTCAGCGCTTAGGTAGTTTCCTTCTTAGTGTTGTGGGGAGGGAAAAAGAGGAACAAAGATCACTGCTTGGGTACTTTGCCTTGCTTTGAATGGAAAGAAAAACCCAAACAAACCATAAAGTCTTAACAATCATTTTGCTTTCATCACGTTTTAAAAGGCTTGCGCAAAGCCTTTCTCCTCTGCAAAGCCAAGCAGGATTTGTCCCTTTATGATGATTGTCTTAGAACATTAAAAATGCAGGAAAACGAGTTTAGCAGCTGTCAAAATTAGTGCAACTCCTGGGACTAATAAAAAGAAAACCTGTAATGTCGACACATCAAATAACATCCTCGGGATGTGGGACAACACCTAAAGTGCGTTTTGTCTGACCTGCGAGATGCGCGTGGGGCAGCCCTTGTGCAGTCATTAACTTGAAGAGGGACATTATGCTTAGGTCTCAAACTGTATACACCACTTAAAGGAGAATAAACATTCTACTGTAAGTGTAGGGGACCAAAACAAACCCTGAATTTGTGGAGAGCTGCATTGAAATACTGATGTGTGCTTAAATGCCCCTTATAACATGTGTGGGCATATATTATTTCTTCAGTGTGTGGACGTGGATTTGTCTAATGATGCTCATATTTATAAAATATTTATTTGGCTTAGAGACATATATATTCAATGTATAGTGAGAAATGATAAGAATTACTAAGTACATGTTTTTAAAAAATATTTCCAGATGCTAAAACAGACAAAAAAAAATCAGCAGAAAATATAAGTATGAAAAAAGCAAAATGACATTTTAAGAGAAAATTTCCAATATACTGATTTAATTACCTTGAACTAAACAGGTCAAGGACTCGAATGCAGAAAAGGATTGCAAGTTAAAATGTAAAACACCCCAAACCCATCACCCTTCAAAGAAAGTTTTCCAGGCTTATCTGGATGAATAGTGACCTGAGAAAGAACCTCTTCCCTCCTGCCCTAAAGACAGCATGAAAGAAAGCTTTATCTTGTAGGTCAGAGAAAGTAGGAAGAGGTTAGAATTGCCAGAAGTCAAGCTGAAGCGGCCTTTGCAAGGAAATTAAAACAAATAAACAAAAAGATTCTTTAGATAAAGAAGAGAACAAGATCTGTTTGCACAAGGTAACTTGTACTGGTCCCAAAGAAGAGTAGTATTTTGAATCAGTTTTAAAAAGTGATGCTAAAAATCTGCACAAGCCAGATAGCTAATGATTATGGACATGTGGCAATGGAAACCACCTCCCTAATGATGGTAAAATAAGCTCAGTGTGTAACATATGATAAATGGATTATGGGTGGGAATTGGATAGGTGCTCTCAAGAGTTTTGCCATTTCAATCTGGCAGCAGCTATTTAAGAAAATGGGATGAGAAATAAAGGGGGGGGGAAAAGTAGAATAAAGTACAATGTATGTTTTTCAATGATGTATCTTCCTAAAGTAATGTAAGCTTAGATAAGATACGTGATCACATTACCAGAATTAGAAGTTATTTTTTTAATATTCCTAACTCAGTTCAAGCATGAGGCATATGCCTTCTGTGCTAGCTGTGGACATTGTGTTTTGTATTAAATACTCTAAACATGCTGTGGAGCAGTGGAGTGTTTTATGGTTTGTTTTGTGCTGAGAGAGTTAAAACTTTTGTTCCATGGACTCACAAACTTCTTTTTGCTGGATCAATTTGATTCTGGGAGCGAAATCTGATGCTTGTAGGAAGTTCCCATCCAGGGAACTTCCCTTCCTTTGCATAGGGTGTCGCATAAACTCCTCTGTTTTTCTCTGACCAAAAGATGTGTTCCATGTATGTTCAAGGTCTTTTCTCTGGGGGTCCATCTTTTGTCCCAGGTAACAAGCAATAGGACAAGCTCATATTAAGCCAAGGGAGGTTTAGATATTGGATATTAGGAAAAATTTCTTTACTGAAAAGGTGGTCAGGCGTTGGAACCGGATGCTCAGGGAAGTGGGAGAATCCCTGTCCTTGGAAGTGTTCACAAACGTGCACACTTGGTGCTGGGGATGTAGTTTAGTAGTGGACGTGCCAGTGCTGGGTTGATGGTTGGACTCGATGATCTCGGAAGTGTGTTCCAACCTAAATGATTCTATGCACAAATATATAAAGCTAGCCTTGCCTTTGCCACTGTGGCCCAATGTTTCCTGAATGTCGTTCTTGGACAACTCATGGACACAAAATAATAGTAAATGGCTTCTTGCTTGCAAGAACCAAGCCATGACGCCTGGAAGGAGTTTAAAGGCTGTGTTATGAGTGCGTTATACACACTGGTTATTAATAGAAGTTACTGCACTGACTTTAGTGAGAAACTATTGTTCTCCAAAGAGCTTGGAGAAAATCTGCTTTCCAAAGGCAGAATTTAAAACACTGTGGGAAAGAGCCAACAGCTCTGAACTACTATTGCCTTTTCACAAGCAACTGGAGACAAATTTTATTAGACCTTTTTTTCCAAGAGGTATTAGCTACTGTTGACTGACTGCATTCAGAGAAAGGAGAGGATAGATGACAACAAACGCTTTCATAATACTTTCACCGAGGGCTGGAGTGCCTGCAAATTTTTATATATTTTATTTTTGACAACAATTATCTGCCTGTCAGTGTGGAAGTGCCACACAAGGGCAAGAAAGAGATCACCTCCTGTATGTGATTAGCAGCCAACTTGTGCCCCAATATCACCCAAAATTACAATTCTTGCCATGGTGGAGAAATACACTTTGTCCTCCTAGAATAACTTTACAGTTTATATACATTTTGGTGGGATTGACCCTCCTCCTTGCTGATGAGAGATACATGTCCTAACCCTTAGAAATCCTGTGTGCACCCTGCCACAGCCTTTTATCACTAGGAAAAGATCTTCTGCCTTATCTAAATCTCTGTGCTCTGCTGCTTAAGACATCCTTTTTTCCCAGATTCTGAAAGAGTCATTTCAGAAGGCTTCTTTGTGAGTGGCAGTGGAGGCAGGAGGAGTAAGCCTGATATGCCATTACAGGTGTGACTCTCCGAAGCTCACTACCTGCAGTGCAGAGAAAAAATTACTCTCATGACTTGTTTAGGGCTACTCGTGGCGTGTCCTTCCTATTCCCTTTTACAGAGGAAGCTGAGCATAGAATATAAGTAGTTCAGCACAGCTCTGTCTAGACAAACACTGAACACTGATACATGGAGCAGGTGAAGCTGTTGGGAGTCTTCAAGGAGGGTCTGCAAAGATTTGAAAATTTGTAAAGCAGTTTACAGTGTCCAGAATTCTATTCATTTTCTACAATGCATAGCAGTTGCATATTGGGTGAAAAGAGCATTATCTTTTCTCTCCAAAGTGAAACATTCCAGAGTTATCCCTAATTCTATTAAACAGAGCCACAGCATTCACTGTATAACCTAAATCTTGGCATACTCAGAGCCAGTGCTAGTAGAGTGCTGCAGGTGGTCTGTTGAGGGATGCGTGCTCTAAGCATGATGAACCTTTACCTTTCAGAATATTGTACCATAGTCTTTGTCACATTTATTCATCTACTGATTTATCTGGATAATACAATTTTCAGATTTTTAATAGTGGTGTTTAATTGCTGAGGTATATTTATATTTTTCACCTTCTGAGGACTTACTTTCCAGATTATCTTCTATTTAGCAAAAGCTGGGGCTTACATGCAAGTTTGACTGGGAGGCAAAGCCGAGCCTGTTGGTGTGGTGGTTTTTGTCTCTACTGTGTTCACACTTGGATAAATTATTTTTGTGGTCTTCTTGTAAATAAGTATTAGGCCGTTGGGGTTTTTTTTGTGAATATCTTTTTGCCATTGACAGATTCTTGAAAGGCAGTTATAGGCTATTTTTGCTTTAAGAATGTTTTAATTTGGGTTATATCTTCAGAGACAAACAAAAAATAAAAGAGAAAATTGCATTGTATTAAGTAATTGAATTCCAAATACAATTTTCATTTCAGAAGAGAAAATAGTCTGAAACTTTTGCAAAAGAAAATAATTACTGATATGTGGAACATTTTCTCTGCGTAAATACGCTCCTTGCATGCTTAAGGAAATGAAATTTCGTTAACGTTTGGCATATTATATGCATAATCTCATAGAGTTCAAAGTCTTGTTTTACACTTCAGCACTGGGAATCAGGATTTCCCAACACAATGCGGTCAGAAAAAATGAATTAGCACTGACGCAGAGCTCATGACCTCCTTGGCGCCAAGGGGCTACATTTAGCCAATTTCCTGCAAGGATGTAGTTCAAGGAAAGTTTCTCACTGATGCCTAATGTAATTTATATGATCACATTTACCTTTTTTTAAAAACTTTTATAGGAGTGACTTTAAAAAAAATACCAATTTTTCACAGTTGCTTGAATATCATTCCCTTGTTGAAAATAAGATTTAATTACATTGCCTTTGTATATGCCCTGTTTGACTGTTAAGTCCAGTGTTTTGTTATTTCAACAGACTTCAAACATGTCATAAATAAATTTCCACTGGGTTGGCACTTCCTTTTTGCTTCCTGATGTAGGGATTGATTGTTCTTTTCAAGTCTCTCGGGATTTTATGAGCTTTCTCAGAATGACTGACTTGACCACAAATTCAACCATCATAATTTTCAGAAACCGTTCACACAGAAAAGCCAATTGAGGCAATTTTTGGAACAATGGCAAGTGCTACGTATTGTATGGGATCAAATGCCTTCTCAGGTGTAACAGGAGATGCAGACAATGATGGAGTCTATTCAAAATGTTATTTGTGGGATTAGAGTCAGTAGCAGAGGTTGTTAAGATGAAAGTTATATAGGATAATATTCCTAGAATAAGTGTTTCTCACAAGGGGTGCTTTTGCATATGCATAAAAATACTGACATGCTTAAATAGACTACTTGGCATTTGGGAAGCTTGTCGAGTACTATGGAGATGAAACAATATTAAAACTATGTACTGAATCCACTTAGGATAAGAACGTTATAAAATTTTAATAATATCTAAATTAGCTAAGTAATGTAATTGAATAATTAAGTATCTCAGACAGAAACAAGAAAAGAAATTAATGTAATAAAAATGATTAACTGAGAAAGTAAAAGTTCAGCATTGAATCCAAATGCTTAGAGAGAGAGATGTCCAGCGGCATCTTAAATATCCAAGTGAATCCTGGTCTTCTCTAGGCTTTCCATTTATACCTGACAGCTGTGAAGTGTCAGCTGTGCTTGGTGTCTGAAACAAGGCTTTTGCTGTGTTTAGTCTCAGAAATCACTTTTTACTATTCTAACTATTCAATAGTATTAGTGTATTCTGGTCAGTAATAAAATGTTGTCTCTTAGTTAATAAAGCAGCATGAATGAGATCACTTCTTCTGGATAGTTCAACAGAATTGTTAAACATCTGAGATTTAACACCACCTTTTTTTCTTAAGCACTTTTGGCCATAGCTGGGTATAATTTCTCTTCTGTGCCAAACTGTGTGGAATGTTTGGGAAGGTATCTGCGTCCAAGGAATCAAGGAGTCATGGAATCATTTAGGTTGGAAACAACCTCTAAAATCATCAAGTCCACACTAAAGCTAGTGCTGCCAAGTCCATCACTAAACCATGTCCTCAAATGCCACATCTACATGTCTTTTAAATACCTCCAGCGATGGCAACTCAACCACTTTCCTGTGTCATCCTGTTCCAGGGCTTGAAAACTGTTTTGGTGAAGAAATTTTTCATAATATCCAATCTAAACCTCCCCTGGTTCAATTTGAGGCCATTTCCTCTCAGCCTATTTCTTGTTACTTGGGAGATCGACTCCCACCTCAGTAAAGCCCCTTTCAGGTAGTTGTAGAGAGCCAGATCATCTCCCCAGGCCTCCTTTTCTCCAGGTTAAACACCCCCAGCTCCTTCAGCCGCTACTCATAAAACTTGTTCTCCAGACCCTTCACCAGCTTTGTTGCCCTTCTCTGGACTTCCTCCAGCCCCTCAAAGTCTTACTTGTGCTGAAGGGCCCAGAACTGTTTCTGTGATGGCAGCTGCATCAGTTTTCCAGATGCGCAATTACTTCCAACTCCTCTTGGTTGCTGGCCTGCATTGGTGCAGATGTACTTCAGTTAGGCTATTGATCCCATCATCTTTTATGAGTTTTTGGATGTCTAATTTGGATTTCCTATTGACTTTTGAAATGCTTCAACTAATCAGAAGGTTTCTCTGGAGCCAATTTGGCACATATCTGGGTTGGACTCTATTGCCCTATAAGATCTTATAGGCAGCTTTTTTAAGAAGTTAATTTTTGCCAATACTTTGACGCTGAAAATGAGATTGTTCAGTTATTTCCTATTCCAAATATTGGGTAAAACTGGATTAAATATTTAAAGACAGTAATTGCTGAAAAATATGATTTGTAATGCTGAATGATGCATAGTTAACATTCCTAGACTTACTATTTAAAATATTTCTGGAAAGCGTTCTAAGTGACGCAGAAGTGTCAAATATGCATTTAATTTATGTCAAAAAAATTCTGCTGGCACAGTCATCTACTTAGGAACAAGTGGTTATTTGACTACTGAGCAAACGTGATTCTAATGAATGGAGTATAACATCACGTAATTTTCCTATGTTCCTACCACAGAAAAAAACGTGAAGGGCTTTGATCCAAAGTAATCATTTTTCCTGTTTTTATCCACAAGTTGTACAGTTTCACCATGCTGTGTGGAAAGACAGCTGGAATTATACACCCTCTGTAAGCAACTACTATACAAGTTTGTACTTGGGAAGTAAAGGAGCTCAGAAATATTTTGCATTTGCTTAAAAGAACCAAAACTACTTACTGATTTGTCACTGTGTCTATGTCCTATATAATCATCACAATCATGCCAATTTAATCAGAATTTTATGCCCAGTGGCATAACTATGTGATGTCACATTCAGGCCTTTCTTACGACAGCTTACTATGATTGTAGGCAGAAAAATATCCAAGAGGCTGGATGCTCCAGCACTGGCTGTGGTATGATCCAGGGGCAAACAGCAGCTGGTCTCAGTTTTGGAAGTGCAGAGATGAACAGGGAATCAAATAACAACTACAGAAACAATGGTGGGAGAGAAATCCCTACACAGTGATTGCACAAGAAATTAAGTGGTGGAGTAAAAGGTGACAGAAACTCAGAGAGACTTGATGTACCATTTTACATAAAATTAACTCAGGTAAAAGTACTTAAAATACACTTTCTTACAAAAAGCTAAACATATGTTCTCTTACCCACTGTATAATAATAGATAAAAAAACCCCCATTTTCTCTAAGTCATTCATAATATGTACTGAGGAGATGATGTCTCAAGGGACACACTTGAAAAGATTTGCAAACTGCTGCAGTATCTGAGATTGCCAGTCTTGCTCTAAGACCTAGCAGAGGGATCATTTATTTTCTCAGGTTACAATGTTGTCATTCTTACTGTAAGGAAATTATGATATTTGGAAAGAGATACTTTCTATTCCTGGCAATCTTAGTTTTTGTATGTACCTGTAATGGCATTTTATCTAGCAAAACACGAAGGAGTTCAAAACAACAGTTTTTCCCCAGATTTCTCTTCAAAATCAAATCTCTGGGGTTTTTTTATTTTTTGCTTTTACCTGTATATACACTTCATATAAATATATATATGCATTTATGCATATATTTATTGCTATAGAGATATATAAGCTTTATTGTTTATCTAAATATATCTGTAGGAATTTAGTAACTGTTGTTAATATTTAGAGAAAACACCTATATTCTATACTTTGAAGTGAATAGTCCATTTCTTTTTATTTCTTTTTTTAAACTATAAATAAGAATATAATTCCTCTCTTGATCTTTCACTAATAAAAGGACATAATTGTGAGAGGTCACCAAGAACTACGCTATGGTTTAAACATCTTTTTGCTTGACTTGGATGCTAGTATCTAAATTCTGCCTAGGAAGCAGAAGCATGTTAGAATTCAAGACTTACTTCTCTGTACAAAGTGACTGAAATAATTGATTTCACTACAAAGCAATGGGAAGAAAAAAAATAGCCTTATTGAGCTACAATTCTGGCACCTTTCGGGGAATGGGAACAGATGGTTTTACTACAGATCCAGAACTGTTATGCATTATTTTTTCTCACTGTCTCTCATCCTGTCTTTCAAGGACAACAATTCCCCTTTTCTGGACCGTGATACAGATTTTTTTGGATGCCACTTAGCAGGATGTGTATCGATGTGGGGTTATGAGAGTCCATACAGAAGGATGCATGAACCAAACTGAGCCAAAAGGGAGATTGTTGCTTTGCTCTTGTGATGACACTGGAGTTCCTCACAGAAACCGTAGCTACAGGAAAAGGATAGAAATGGATCAGAAAAGCTGGCCCGTGGCTGTATTGTTAACATTATAGGGGATCAGACTACATATAAGCCACATATTCTATAGGAATTAGATATAATATAGTGAGACAGCCTATCGCACTAGGGATGGATACCAGATTTTAGTACCTGGTTGTGCAGAACTTCAGGCAGTTTTAATTCTCATCAAAGTTTGCAGTGAAATAGAGGATGTGTCTTGTTTGCATCTTGTCATGGGAAATTAGTCTGCAGTTTATGGACTGTTTAGAAAACAGCCTAATTCTGCTCTGAAATGGCTTTTGCAAGAGAAAGCTATTTCTATTGTGTTTATTTTTTCAATGCATCTGTCATTAAATACATTTTTTCATCTGTTGAAAATGCATGAAATACATGAATGGTACTGGAATGATGATTTTATGAAGTTATATGAAAACCTCGCAGTGCTCTCTGTCTTACTTGCAGTTAAGTATTTCTAGACAATATGTTTAACATTTTTTTTCTGTATTTTGGCATGTGAGGGAGAATAGATCTGTTAGAAATGCATACTGTTTGGTGTAATCTGGAAGTAAAGCAGAATGTGTCCGAATTCTAACTAAACAAAGAATTTTGCTTTCGCAACATTATTTTTTAAGAGCATTAAGGGCATATTTGATGCTTTTCTCAAACACAGTGTGTGTCAGCAGATGGAAAGATCCAGCTGAGCAACTTTCTCTGGTTATAGTTTTCTACTCAGCAGATGACAGTTTAGGACAATGATTGTTTTCTTTGGTGAAAAGACAAAAGAAAATGTAGGCAATGCAAGTAATAAGGATAAATTAACAATATCAAAGGGGAAAAACAAACTTTCAAGGCTTTAGAGGTAGAACAGATCAGCTCTCATCAATTCATTAATGGTTTTTTGTCTTTGAAGGGCACTTACCTTTTTTTTTTTATTTCTGCTAAGATAAATTTGGACATGTGAGTGTTAAGCATCAATTTACACATTTGGGTCTTGAAGACAGGCAAGCAGAACATTATCTAATTGCTTCAATGACAGGTTTTTACTGCAAGAAAATGTCAAATTAAAAGTTTTCTCATTGAGCAGACAGCTTCATCAGAAACAATGCAAATAAGATGTAAAACAGTTTCACGGTCGATTGTAGATCTCTATCTCACATAAATTCAGATTAAGTATTTTTGAAGCCAACTAAGAGAATTGTTAGATTTGTGGATCCAGCCCTTTCCTTAGAGTCCTGCATTTTCTTTAGTATTCAAAGTGTGTGATGAGAAGTAAAAAGATGGATTTTTCACCTTTTTTTCTCTCATCTGCAAAACAAGTTAAACATTCATCACCTCAAATCATCCTACCAGAATGTGCTGCGTCAATGACTCAGTATTGCTGCTAAGCACTGTGAATGTACAAACGTGTTTCATTCCTTCATACCAAGCACTACACTAAAATTTGTTCTTGGTTTGCACGAGCATCTATAAATCCTTACGGAAGTCATTTCAAGAAAGCATCTTCTGTAACATGAGTGGGAGATACAGAACTCACTGTGTGAATTGGCCAAAATGCCCAGAACACAGCAGCTGTCAGCCCCGAGCTCTGCCCGGGCTCGCGGCAGTTTCACTGCAGGGACGCAGAGCCCGGCAGGACTCACGGGAAGGTTATCACAACCAGCCAAAGGGGAACGTGTGTCACCCTACTCACATCAAATTGGAACTTGCCCTGACTTTAGCCCCAAGTCTCTGCCATGAAACTACTGATAGTCTTGGGGATGAATGCTTGACAGACTGTTCATGTATATAAATAATGTAGTATTTTGCCTTTCGGATCTCTGATTTTCCTGGATGGTTTGAAGGAAAAAAAAAATCAGACTTTTATTGCTGACATAAGTTGAATTACTACTGTCTTATTTGCCTCTTTAAGAGATTTTAAACCATTGAAGTTTAAGTAAAGAGGCTTTTTTATCCAAAACGGTTTTCTTTTCTGAATTCTTCTAGTGGTTATACCTCACTATACGTGAAGATGACAGCTTAGGAAATGGAAATGTATTGCTTTCCTCGAGATATTTAAAGTATTAAATAATCATTAAATAAGCATTGTAAACCAAGAAATACTCCAAAATAATCAAGTGCACACCTGGCAAGGCAGCTGGAAATTTAAGTTCTAACTGTGTCGATTTACCCTACAAATTCATGAAATCACAGCAAAAATACAAAAGGATGTGGAGTTTCTCTGTACATTGAAGAACCATTGCATCTCACTTACCCAAAGAGAGCAAAGTGTGTCATATCCTACAGAAAAGAAGCATGACAAAAGTGAGAAATGGAAAATAGTCACATGAAGTAGATGGAAAGGATTTATTCCCATACTTGTCAAATTTCCAGAACCACTGGCTTATAGCAGGTGGTAACATCCAGGACAGTTCAGTCCCTTCTCTAACATCTAGTGCTCTGTTACAAGAACATGCTAGCCAAATAAATAGTACTGGAATCCTGGTCAAGTCAACCACAGCAGTTTAGAATATTGTGTTCTCCATTTCTGACTTGAATCTTACTTATTTCATACAAAGTATAATAACTTAAACAGAAGGAAGAAAACCTTTCACTTGAGTTTCGGGCATAAAGCTGTTAGAACTTTATGAATATCTACTGAATTTTACTTCACAGCTTAAATAGAGAAGTCATCAGGTTACATGCCCTGATAGAGTTTAGGGATATATACTGCACCCTAGGCATTTGCCAAAGTACATCTTCAGGTTAGGGAAAATTACTTTGGAAATTGCCTCCTACGAATTGGGAGAAAATCAATGAGGAATTTTTTTGGTCTAAGTTTAGGATTTAGATTATCGCTCACAGTGATTATACAATCAGTTGTGGATCTAATCCCTTGTATATTTTTCCTTTATGTATCCTTTCATCCTACTCTTCACAGATTCTTCAGTGAGAAAGAAATTCTAAGCACTGACTGGTGAGTATGCTCAAGGCTTAGCTATGTTTTGGTACGGCATTTCATTGTGTTGCAAACTCTCGTGGCAGGAACAATACAGTGGAGACCACAATTTCATTTTCTGTCTGTTTCACAACTTCCCAAACCTTATATAAATGGTTTTGCTGTCAGTGGAAGTTGTTTCAAATGTTCTTAATCTTAATTAACACTTCATAAATGGTGAGAATTTCAGTTTTCTCTGTCTTATTTTTTCAGTCCTTTTTCCATGAGGCATGCTTTGAGCTTCACAGTGTTGCTGGCTCTCTGGGAGAGCTAATAAGAATCCTAGTAGATATCTGCTGCTTCATTTTGCATGAAAACAGGAATAAAACTTATGGATGATGTCTTCTCAAGCTAGGGAGTTGTAACAGCTGTAGCCACCTATCTGTGAAACCTGGAGTTTTCAGGCAAAATATTTCTGAGTATATGCAGTTTTTCCCTTCTGCAGTAATCAGTGATGTTAGAACAACCTGTAAAGAACAAGAGTGCTTGATGACATTTAGCAGGCCTTGTTACTCTGATCAGAGTCTTACAGTGATGCCATTAATAACGAGTAATACCATTTAAATCAGAAAAAAGAACCAGTGATGTCAGCAACAAGCCTCTGCCTGCAGATGTATGGTATCGACTTGCCTTTAGCTAACCTCTTCTTGACAGTCTTCTCAGAGGCCAAGATTATTTATTTATTTATTTATTTATTTTTACTTTTTTGAGTATCGATTTTTCTTCCTGGGAGTTTGAGGAACCCCCTAATACAGATGATCTTCATTCCAAGCTGGTCCTAGAAGCTGTCTGATGGGCAAGTCACAGAAGAAGCCAGAATCTGTCGGCACTGGTGGCTGCAGCTGCATTCCTGATTTGAAACCACTCAGAGAGAGGATGCTGGTTTAGGAATCCGTGTGCACAGCTCTGCAGGACCCTGGCTGGACATAAAGTGAATAACTGAACTGGGAATGTAGGCTGGGAAAGGTGAAGCTTTATTCACCCACTGGTTCTTTATCATTGTCAGAGTTACTAAAATAAAACCAGTTATTTTAGAACTGTTTTTCAAATGAAGTTACAGTTAAAGAATATAAGACATACTTCTTACATGCTTCAAAGAACAATGACATAATAAAAGGAAATGTTAACTTGTAGATCTTTGAAACATAAAGACTTATGATTATTAAATCTGAATGTTTTTAAACTTAATGCAGTAATGTACTGAATGAACAGATAAACTTCTACCACTTGGATTCTCTAAAGCGTAACCTACTATTATTAATCTTTCAAAAGAATACTGATCTTTTATAGATATACTTGCAGCAATATCAAACATCTCATTGCTGCACAGTCTGTTCTTTCAAATAAATATATGAGTGTGTTGTCAGACAGCTTTCTAGTTTCCTGACAGATGACACCAATATGTATTTGAAATCTCACTCTCTTATTTTTGGAAATTACATTTGATAAGAGCTTAATCTCTACATAAAGCGTATACTTGTATTTTGTTCACAGTTTGGAAATGAAATTAAATGTTAGTACTAGTTCTTCCTCTGGTGGATGTAATTGACTTGACTTAGCATCAGAAATATATTCCAGTGTTTGTTTTTTTAAACTTAATTTTGCTTATTTTGAGCTAAGCATTCAGGCAGTGTGTCTGCGCATATGATTAGATTTTTTTTTTTCTGAAAGCAATACAAGTCCAAGGTATTTTTGTGCTTCAGTTACAGGTTGTTTGCAGTATTTTAAAATAAGTATCTCTTAAATGGTTTACAAAAACTGATTGGATAAGCTGCAACCAATAGTATCTATCCTGATGGAAACCCATGGACTACACTGAGCCAAAAGTGTTCTGTGACTTGGTAACTCTCTACATCCAAATTACTGGACAGGGTGCGGACTAGAGAAAAGTACGTCCATAAGACGTAAGATCTGAGCTTACAAATAGTATCTATCTTTAAAAATGGCATTATCCTTCTGGGAAAGATTCCATAACCCCATTTCATCTGCCTTCACAGCGCTGTAAAGCAGGTGGTGGGTACATCTGTGCTAAGGAAGAGCACAGACCTCAGTGTTTTTTGTGGTATATATGAGAAGTCTCCTTATCTGCCCTTGAACCCAAGATTTTCTTCCCCTCACAGCATGAATGAGATGTGAACATAAACCAAATTACAAGGCTGAATTAAGTTCCAAAATGCTGCACTGGACATTGAGGACTGGGTGAGTGTACTGTTAGAGTGCAGGGGTAGTGTGCAGAATCCAGCAGAATTAAAGCTTGGGTTTTTTTACAGGGAGAGTGATATTATAAGTTTTTTTTTTGTTTATAAATTATCCTTTATGTTTCAAGTGGTGTCTGCTAGGGTGATCAATGCATCTGTTATTTTTTTTGCAAGTTCGCTTTGGGGAGCTCTCAACTGTAATTATTTTTATTATTATTTGCTTGGACAGATTGGATTTGCAAACTTGGAATGTGAATTTTCAGACTTCTTTTTAACACTTCCTGCCATGAATGTGTAGTGAGGAGTAACTCTAGGTATCTAAAATGAGATTAATCCCCATGTTGGCATGATTATTTAACAGAGAGAGAAGAAAGAGGTCTTAATGATAATAGAGAAGAAAGCAATGCTATTTTTAGTGAGAGATTGGATATAAAAGGGAAGTAGAAGGGTTAGAGTTAACAGTGATATGTGAGAAAGGCTGACAGGGAAATACAGATATTATTATGGGGAGACTGAGATATGGTCCAGAAATCTAAGAGAAGTAATTTGAGAATGGGGGCAAAGGGGAAGAGTTCAGTGACCACATAGGTCTGATTATAAACGTAGAAAAGGGATAAAGAGTTTGCTGAAACTCAGTTGAAAGGTCAGTGTCTGTCAGGAATGGATATAATATCCTTACCCAGGAATAGGAAAAATACCTGAATGTACAAGATGTTATTTTCATGACAGGGTTTTGCTGAGAAGAAAAGGGAATAAATGGTAATATACCATTATTAGAGGTTTCTGTATTTGTTTGCCAGAAGTAGAAATGCTTATACAAAAGACCAAAGCACTGTGTTTAAAGATTTTATTATTTTTTCTGGACTGTGCTATTCTTTGTAATTCAGTACATTCTCAAGCTGAAATAAAGTCCCCTGATTCATAGACTCAGACTAGAGATAAAATACAATTTTCTAATGATAAATTACTAAAATTTTAGAACTTGTAATTGTAAAATTGGTGATCTCCTAATGCTTTCTACTGTCCACATTCCATTACAACATTTGGACAAGAAAGTATGGATAAAATGAGCCCAGATATGTGTTCTATATAAAAGTTTTCATCTCTCCAGAGCTTTTAAGACCACTAGTGTATTGCGGAGTCTTAAACCTGTATTTAATTGGCCTAATTTTATTAGTTCTTATTAGCTATTAATATTAATTCATTTTAAAAATTATATACCTGGTCCATTTGATCTTATTATTTCATCACTCAATTAGAAGGTTGTCCTGTGTTCTTTCCCATTAGTTTTATCTGCAATGCAAAAGGAAAAGAGAAAGAGAACAAAAATAAGCTATTAAATAAATTATCAACTATTATTTTCATTTTTTTCAAGGAAGCAAAAATCTTATAATATAAATAACTATTACTATATCATATTTTCTAAATTAAAAAGTTCTGAAAATTCTGAATTGACCACTTTTAAACTTTTCTACCTGACAGCAACCTTTTGTACCCCCAAATAATGCAAAATCAACTATATTTTTAAATCACAATATTTTAAGAATATATCCTTAAATTAAATATGAAATAAATAATATTTAAAAGAATGTAGTCTATTCCTCAGGCTAATCTGTTGATGAGCTTACTGACTGCATAAATGATTCCATTCCTGTCTTTTGGCATAGATGTGATAGCTGGTTATGCTTCAAAAAAATAGGAGATACGTTAAAATTCAAGGGCATCTGGAGTTGTAACTGAGATCTAAAGACTGAAAATGAGCATTCTGAAAGCAATCCTAAAGCGAAGCCTTTCAAGATGATACAGTACATACGCAAGATTTCATGCTGGTCTTTCAAATAGAGCTGAGAGAACTGATTTACTATCAACTTGTTCAGCATGAATTAAACAAACATGTCAGCTGACTAACAACTCTCATACTGTAAATAGCTGTCCCTCTGGTAGTGCAGGTAAAGAGGGCTCACTCTGCAGAATTTATGGTCTCCCTAGAGTACAATATTGAAAGAGTACAGAAACTGCTGTAAATTCCCGATGAAACGCAAGCGTAAGTCTGTTTACTATTAAACATGATTTACTGCAGTTACATGCAGTCTCCCTCTCCCAAACACCTTGTAATTTTTGTACAAGGTATAGGGATTTTAGACAAATAACAATAAAAGCTTTTTATTTGGAGTTAGTGCAGAATAACTTACATATAGAATTATCACCTATCTTTTCAAATCTCCTTTTAAGCTGTACAACCTATTTTTATATTTTTTAAAGAATATTAAAGTTTGAAGTGAAGATGCAAATTTCAAGGAGATCATTATCAAATATCTCTTCAAAACTGAAAATGGTGTAGACCTATAACCTTCTTTATGTAATAGATGCAAGGAAGACCTGTTCTACAGATTATTTCATGACAGTACGGAGATAAATGGAATCACATTGTATCACAAAGAATCTGTAGCGTACGTATCCAATCCTAACAATAATATTACTGATGTTTGTGTTCTTGTTTATCATGAATTTTTATAGCACTGTTCTCATGGAATGTAGAATTGGAGAGCCTGATTATCAGAAAATGATACTAACTGCTTGTATGTATTAGTCTATCCATCTACATAATTTTGAGAATGGTTAACTGGTCACTTTGCTCAGACATAAACCTGACTTGTGGTAACTTTTACAAGTCAGGAATTTGCTCTTTATAAATCTTAGTTTTACATAGAGATTAGCATAATTTATGCCCAAAAGTCTCAATACTTGGAAAGTTAAGAAACAGAAAAAACATGCATTCAGGAAAATAATTCTTACTGAATGCTGATGCTTGTGATAAAGTTGAAGCTTCTTGCTCCTTAGTCTCATTTTCGAGCTTCCTGTCTGCCCGCCCTTCCCTACTCTGATGGGTTTTACCGTTTTGGAGCGTGGTATGCTCACTCAGTAGAAACGCAAGTACCTGCTTAGCCACAGTGGGTTTATTAGCTGTTTTCATGAACCCTTTAAAAAAATTCAGATGTGTGATCATTGCTCAGTTTAGCAGGGTTTGGGTTTTTTTATTTGCATAGTATTGTAACATGCACTTTTTATAATCTGCATAGAATTACTGGATGGAATGTAGGTTTTGTTCTGCCTTCCCTTGTGCCCTCCTCCTTTGTAACCACAAGCACATTTTTTATCTGTTAGATACCTGCTTACTTAGGCTCTGTTCCTGGTACCAGATTTTGTTTGTCCTTCTCTTCACTGCCTCTCTTCTGTATTGGGCTGGGACAGAAATTTAAAATCTTCACCTGCAGGTTGTTTTTCTTTCTCAAGTCTTCATAAAAGTTTGTTATTTAATTGATTTCTTAAGGTATTTTATGTTTCCTTTAAGCAGTTAAACTACAGAAATTGATGCTTGGATTTTTTTGAATACTGAATTAAGTTTGATCATTAGCCTCTTGCTATTATATTGACATTGACAATTTAGACACTGATGATTTGCGTGACTACTAATCCCACTGGATGGGAAGTGTGAGTTGTTATAATTGCCAAAGTTGTACATCAATGTTAAACTGTTGTCCAAATTTCTACCTGCATTTGATTGCTGAAGCAATATACTAATAAAGACATTATTCATTATTGGCATGCCTAAACTTCACCCTGTTATCTTATTTGGATAATAAATGTCTGGCCTCTTAGGAGGAACACTGAGCATGGCAGGCACACAGTGCAAAGTGTGAAGTCTCAAAGTATCACTCATGCTGTTAGCCTGCCTCAACCCGCGATGGGGACTGAGTAATTAACAGGAACTTTTCCTCAGTCCTAGGAACTGTGAAATACAAAGAATCTAGAAAAGCAACACCTCCTGGCCAACTTTCTAGGATATAATATTATTTCATTAATAACTCTTTTAAGAACAGCTGCTTAGATACAGCACTGATGTCTACAATTATTTTTATTGACCTGACCATTCCTGTCACAAAAATCTTGCTTTGCAGCCTTGCTTGTTCCACTTCTGCACCCAATAAAGTTTCTGTAAGTAAAGAACTTCCTTTCAACTTTTGATACATTTTAATTTTGAATAGATTGCTCTTCCCATGTAAGTTAAAAATCTTACCTTGTTTTAAAATTGTAGATGTTTGATTTCACATTTTCTGAAAGAGACTTTTTAATGTAGAGAGTGTGCCAATCCACAGCAGACTGGTATAAGTCCTTTCATGTTCCCATTGGAATACATTTTTTTTTCCCCTTCAAAATATATTTGCATCTGTATACATTGATCAAGAGATCTGATTGACTACATAAGAGTAAAGCTCATCAAAGCATTTTGAATGATTTAGCTGTAAAATTTGTAATGTAGCCTGTAACACTAAATAAAAAAGCGGTGTTGGTATTTCCACTTTCATATCCATAACCTTGAATAGACATTATTTTATACTTTTCCCTGGGAATGCCACTAAGAAATAAAATAGGAGATGAACATATTGGAATGTGAGTAGCTGCTACTGTGCTTTAAACATAGTCCTTATATTTGGGCAATGTACGGAATCTCCAGTGTTCTCACGATTATTAACTATACCTTCTTTGCTACTTTCATTCTAGAGACAGAAATACCATTGGCTCACAAAACCCTCATCATAACTCTATTCCAAATGGAAAACACAACAGGTATGTGAAAATGTCTGCAGTCTTCCTTCATAAAAGTGCTTTCTCCTTATTGCCTTTTTCCCTGTTAAGAACCCTGAAAATAGAGCTGAATCTGAGTTCCTTTTTAGGCAGATGATTAAACATTCTCACCATTATATAATACAATTTCCATTTTATTTTAAACATACTTTGCATGATATAAAAATATTGATCACAGTGAGCTTTAACAATTGTTACTGCTATAAACAGAAATGCTGCACGATGGTTTTAGTGGAAATAAATTATATAGTCATTATCTCTTAAAAAAAAAAATCACAAGAAGGAGAACCTAGGCTGTTTGGTCATTGACAGAAAATAAGTCCTTATTGAGTTCTTTACAAAACGTGAACCCCAGTTGTTTTCTACATTTGCTTTCCACATCTTGAGAAAAGCATGAGTCTGTCTCTGAAAGCCCCACAGGGTCTCTGGTGAACATTTCATTCCAAATATTAGCACAGTTTCTGTTGTTCTTTTGTTCTAATGGAAAAATGTACACCAACACAGCAAGTAGTGCTCTCTTCACTAATTCATAAGTGGTCTTTTCCAATATGTAGGTACACAGCGGCACACTTCTTCACTAAAGTAAAATCCAGCCTCGCAGCGTTTCGTTCGCACTGTGCACGGAGGTCTGTAACAACTAAAGAGAGGAAAAAGAAGTGGGCATGAATATAACGTGATCATTTATATTTAACTGGAGCAGAAATCTCTGTGCCTTCACATTGCCATTTCTCAGTGGGATATTTAATTCCTACAAGTACATATACTTTAACTTTTTTATGTTCTTGCAACAATTTTAGTCAGACCATTCTTCACAAAAGACAATGAAATAATAATGAATGATACTGAAGAGAACTTACCCTATTGCAACAGATACACATGGATTTTTTTTACCACACTGCTGGTTGTAGTCACATGCTAATCTTGAGCAGTATTTTTTAAAATTTTGTTTTGAAAATAGGATATATTTCTGTACTCAAATTGGCTTGTTATAACCTACTGCATGCTGCAAATTGGAGGTGGTAATCTAGAATCAGGTGATGATCAAATCTATCATCCTCCTACCCTGAACTGTTTCTCACCTTATTGACTACTGCAGTAAGCCTGAGAGAGGTTTGTCTACACATGTTACACTGTGACACTGATCTTGACAACGAGAACATACTTCCTTCCAAGTTGCAAATTCCCCCAGCCAGTCTCTGAGGCCAGTGGGAATATATCTACATTCATACTGCATTTGTGTGCATTCTGAAGAAAAATCAGAACCTATTTATCATGTTTCTGATATATCTTAATGGGAAAAGAACAGAATTAGTGTCTACCTGATTAAAGTAAGTTTAACAGAAATACAGCATTGAACCACAAATCACATCTACCTATGCAGCAGCAGAATTTTTCCTCACCAATTCCTTGACTGAAAAATAGAACTTATACAAAGATAATATCTCTGGTTGTCCCTGAACCCTTCCTTTTCCTATTTAATTTTTCTATTAAAACAAGAACTTGACCCAAAATAACCTTACAATAACAATGCTAAATACTTTCTGGTGTATAATGGAGACAAAGTACAAGTCTGGGATTTTTTTCAGACACTGGCAATGAGTCAAAAGATAAAAGTATATGTCTTGGATTTCAGCATAGTTATACTTAAAACTTGTACTTAAACGATGTGTGCCTGTTTGTGAAATGCTGATCTATTACTGTAACTCTTACATACATACAGCACGCCAAATCGAGCAACATCACTCTCCTCTGCCCTCGGTAACTCTTGTTTCAGGCTTGTGGCTACTCTTACTGTTGTTGCAAGTAAGTTAGTGTGTTGTGCGCTTGTTTCAGATACTAAGTTACTACTTTGCAATAATTTGTTTATGATATGAGGTCTGCACTACGGTTACATTAATTCACACCATCTAGTTCAACCAATGAATCTGGCCATGAGGAAAGCAATAAGGAATGAGGAAGACTGCAAATGTGGCATTTATTAACTAGTTATATCTTGTTCAGTGTTTTCAATGTCATTTACCATAGATTAGTTCACCACTGTGATCTCTGTAATTAAGGGAGTAACATTATTTTGTGCCACTTAATAGGTATTTGAAATCAGTGTAGCAGCTCATGGGAATCTCTCTACTGATCTTTTCCCCCTAAAGTTTGGAAACGGGGGTGAAAGGCAACAAAAAGGTTTGTGAAAGGATCTAACATTGTGAGCGAATAGGCAACCAGCAGGAGGTCTATTTTGGGCAAAAGGTACTCCATAGAGATGCAGTGGATGAAACACTGAACTCACCTTTTTGCTGTCTCTGCCATGAAAGTTCAGACCATTTCATGTACTGAATGACAGTAAAATGGAGTAAGATAAGAAGAAAAGGAGGCAAAGCCAAACTCTTCCACACACCTATGACTGTACACAACAAAAAGCAGTCATGCAAACATTAAGCATGAGGAGTTCACTTTGTTTAGGATTCATGCCTCCTTGTGAACTTCAACTTGCGGCCGAGACTGCTATACAGCACCGCTCCCATGTGGGTTTGTGTCCAGCAGCAGTCAAGGTCAGGTTACTTCAGTCTTACCCTTATTTGGGACGTTTGAACAGAGTAAGAAAGTCCCTCTGCTCCTCTAAAGTGCTTAGCAGATGAAGTTCCTAGTTATCTGGCCCAGCCAAAACTGACCAAAATAAATTTTAGAGGTGGTAGCACAGGGTGAATAGCAGCAGTCATTGTAACTACATAAATGTGGTTTCCTTAGGAAACTGCTGAACAATAGACCAGGTCTTTCAAAAGATTTGGTCTGAATGCTGTTTACAGAGTGTTTTCATGTGACAGAGGTCTGTTTCAATGAGCATAATCTGAGCACGCTGGAGCTAAGACAGATGTTCAGTCTCTATTCATAGTGCTGGGCAAATCAGCAGCAACTTTCTCTTTATGGTCAATAATTGCGATTTTTTACTGCAGAATGCCCAGGTTGTCACTGTGGGCAGTCTAAGAAGTCCACAGATGGAACAAGTGGAAATGCTACTTCTTGGGCTGATAAACAGCATAAATCACCTTAAAAGTCAATATGCTGAGGTTTTTTTTTCTTCCCATCCTTTGCTTTGTAGATGATTTTCTATTCCTTTCATCTGAAGCAGGGTGTAACACTAGAGGTAGAGGCATTTTAGGTACACTGCCTAAAAATATTAGTGCTTCAAAATCAGAAGCTACAAGAACTACTTGTCTCCACAGGGAGCTGTCTAGGACACGACAACAGGATTATGCTCATGTCTAGGGCACACATATCTAAGCACAAAGCTAAGCAGAGTTGTACCTCTATTTTTGTTTTAAAATTTATATAATTCATATATTTATATTTATTTATTATATAAATTCAATTGTATAATTGATGCTGTTATAAACCAGTAAGGGATCTTTCAAAGATGAAAAGGATGTTGCAGGATTTTTTTTCCTTTTAGAGACAGCTTGTGCTGGACAGAGCCAAAATGTGAGAAACCTACGCTAAGTCTTTTCTCTATTTTCCTTGACAGTGCTAACATCTACAGGACTATTGGTTCCAGAGGTATAAAGTAACAACATATACAAAACTTTCTTTCTCCACACCAACTCAAAAGAAAAACAGCTTAGAAAAGAGAAAAAGTTAAAAGCACCCCATATCATACTGTCCTTGGAAGCGAGAAAGTAATTCAATCTCTTTGTCATATTCAACCACAACACAACAGAGAAAGGCTGAACTCAATTTCCTCCTTGAAATACTAAGTCTTTAAATCAACAGAAATATTGAAATCAACATCAGATATTTATTATGGCATTTCTCAGCTTCTTAAGTGCCTGACTTCTCCAGTTGTGAATGTTTTTTTAAAATGTACATGGTTTATATTTGTAGCTCTGCTGGAAGTGAAACCTATAGTGTAAAGGCTTTGTAATATGTAAAGCTTATGTCACCAGGCTGGTTTCTTTTCCTCTGCAAACATAAAATTGAAATGATGTGAGTTGAATTATAGAGGAAAAATAGTTTCTGATATTTCTAACAACTCTTCTATTTCACTTCAAAGGCCAAATATTGGAAAACAAGTAATGCCAGTTAACAATCTTTTCCCTCATTTTAAAGATTTCAACAGAAATGTCACTACTTATATTTGACATTTTTCATTATGAAGATGAAATAATGTCTATACATCTAGCAATATATTTATTCCAACTAATTACATGTTAGATTAAATATTACATAAGGTTTGTTTTTGATAAGCATCAGGTTACTACAGACATTTAAATGTCCCAATTTGCTATCTTCCATTTGCAGTGCCTGAATTGTTATTTGTCATTCATATAACAGAAATAATTCCCCTATATTAGAAATAAGTGATCTTTCTGCTCCAAATGGCATCATTTAAGAAATTTTTAAAAATTTAATTTAATTAAGAAATTTGTTTAAGAAATTTACAAGAGAACTTTACAAGAAAACTTTCCTCACATAATATACAAAGCAGAAATAATACTGGCTGTTTCTCAGAACCTAAAGTCATTCACATTTTTATACATAGACTGCTAATGCTATGGGTGTAGCAGTCATGGAAGGAAAAGGCCCTAGGCTATAAAGAAATGGCAGAATTTTCTTCCTGACTAAATTTTATTTTAAATGGTGATTTGGGCAGTCTGTTTTATAGTTTTACGTGTCTACTTCTCACAAAAATCACCCAGAGCTAGGTGATTCCAAAATTTAGGAAGTGGAAATGAATGATGGTATCTCCAGAACTAAGCCCTGAAATCTAATTACGAATATTGGAGTTATTTGAATATTTGAGTTACTTGAATTGCAATTTCCAGTTCTTGGGGAAAAAGAGAGTGGGATTTTAAATACCAAAAGATATAGAGAGATTGAACTTAGAGTTCATTCTCACCAAAAAGAAAATAAGTCCCAAGAAGTAGTAGTAAGAGTACTAGAAACTAAACATGCTTTAAAATACTTATTATTATGACTAGTAGCTTCCTTTTAGAGATTATCGAAGTCATAGAAGATAAAACTGAACTGAGGACAGGCTTACTGTTTACTGAAGACTGCTACAAAGCAATTCAACAAGACAGCTAATGTCACAACCCAAAATTTTATCCCTTGAACACAATAAAAGAAATAAGAACTGAGGTTCTACCTGCATGTCTGGTGATGGAACCTTTTTCCTTTCAAGAAGCATTTGTTGGGAGATTCTATACATTCACAGACGCATTTTGCAGGATTTAGCGGCTGATGTCTAGGACAGGTCTTTTTACATGCACACTGGCACTTTTCCTCATCAAATTCCTTGTTGGGCCCGCAGGAAGCAGGGATGAGTTTGTTTTTGCACACGCACTGGCACGATGATCTGTCCAGTTCTTTGTGAGGGCCACAGCTCGAGGGCCGCACGCCTCCCTTGCAGACACATTGACAGGTTTCTTCATCCAGCTCTTTGTTTGGTCCGCAAATATGGAATCCTTCGGATGTGTCTACAAAAGCGGCAGAGAAGTTACACTATTACCAGAACTTCGTGTCTACTCTCTCACCTATTTTTATATGAAGAAATGAGCAAATCCATACCTTTTACAGTGTTGCAAAAACAAGCATGTGTCACAAGACAGGCAACAACCAGTAGTAGTATTGACACAGAAAAAGATACAAATAATTACTACTACTACTTCTTTGTCTTTAGGCGAATCTAAACATAGAACTACATTAAATCCTTAAAGCAAAAGTGCTTACCAGAATCTCCAAGGTGAGAAGAGAAACCAAAATCATGCTGTGACAAACATCTGCAAATTTGATTATTCCAAATATGATTTTTTGGACAAGTCTTGTTTGCCACATGACACCTGTGAAATTAAAAAATGCTGTTGATTTCCTACCATAAGAACTCAAGGAGAAAAAAAAAATCGATTTTAGCTGTTGATTGCTTTATTTTCTCTCCATTGCAAATATCTTTCTAAGAGTGTCAGCTCATTCATAATCTTTTTTTTTATTCCTGTCAAATCTGTTACTAAAAGTTCTCCCCACTACAGAGATTTTCAACCATTTGTTAAAGAAACTTTCTCACATTTCAAGTTTTAGCTCTAACTTCTAGAAGCTGATATTTGTACTTTGCTAATGTAGTTTGGAAACAGACTTAACCCTAGAACATAAGCCTCAGATAGAAAAAAGAAGAGTATAAAAACTTTTTTGCATGCCAAATACTGCATGGTAACAGGCATCATTTTACGTGTTGTTTTTTGAAGTACAAAAATGTTTTCAACTTAAGACGTCAAAAGACATCTTAAGATAAATTTTCTAATGAATGCTGTAGACAAAACGTTAAAAAATAAAATCAGTTTATCAGATTCCGTTCCACTTTATGTGAAAGCTATGTGCCATTAGCTGACACTTCCTCATTAGTCACTCAGATTCTGGCCAGCTTTCCTGAACCTAAAGATTTGATCTTTAGCAGTGATGCCTTTAAAAATAAAGAAAATAAACAAGTTAACACTTCAGTCCTCTTTTTCGGCTACAGTTTGCAGCCAAGGTAGTGGTACCAAAGAAAGCAAAAAATACAAAGACAGCAGCTGTTGCCTTTTTAAAGAATGAGTGAACTCAGCCTTCTGGTGAATCACTGATAGAATATTTATGTGTATTATCTCATCTTCCTTGCTTGCAATTTCTTTATCACCACAGCTGACATTACATCTTTGAACAAGTCAAGCCTAACTCCATGTATCCGGGCTGTGTCATTTATTCATTGTTTCTGCAGTATTTCTAAAATCCTAATCTGGTAAGACAACACCTGTATTACACATTTGATGCACTTTTCATTTCCCTGAGTACCATTACTCACACATTCAAAAATGCAGGTGCTGGGACATTCTTCCGTGATCATCATTCAAGTGCACCACTCCCCTTCAACACACTACATCGCTCTGCTTGTACAGACTGCTGCAGTTTAACATCACCCTGCTTCGCCTCACGTTTTACCAAACTGGTGTTTCCTGATTTCATTCCACTAAAGGCCTCACTCTTGCTGCCTCACTTGGCATACCTTTCCTTTAGCCTGCTTCCTGATTCCGTTTGAGAAATAGTACGGATCATTTACAGACATATTATTGTATTCTGTTAAAAAAACCCAAACTAAACCAACCAAGTCAAACCAAACAACAAGAACAACAAACCAAACCCTCCTGCCTGTTTCATTGTACAAAGCCATAGATTCTAAACTTAAAGACAGTATTTAACAGTAGAGAAGACCTTTACATATTCTGGTCTAGTACTATGTTGTCTTACCTTTGTTGAAGCACGATCCCTTAGTCATAGGACAAACAGCTACCAGTGAGTGCTGGTCCAAGCTTGGTATCTGTACTCTCACCTCCCTCAACTACAGGTGGCTGTTTCCTGGCTAGAATAAACTCTTGCACTGGTCATTACGACTGCTCTTAATCTACAAACACTGAGAAGCTGGAGAGGGTCAACATAATTTGACTTTATTATTGACTCTTGGGTTTTTATTGACTCTTTATAATCTGATAATTACGTAATTAAACTAATTATCAATAGATTTATTTCCAAGCCAGTGTTTATGATCCATGTTGTGATGAACAAATTAAATCAATTGAACTCAAATAGAATATAATCTGTGTGTCAGAAAACCTCCAGACTTAAACTGAATGAAACCACTGAGGAAAATGTTTAACATCTTGGAGAAATTTGCTCTATTCGCTCACCTTATTAAAAATGTCAACAACTAATTCCAGTTTGGCTTCTAGTTATAGATTCTTCCTTAAAGCAACTGTTAGTCTATTATGTATTTTTGACCTCCTAAATATTTATGCATCATAAAATCATCACTCAGACCTCTAAGTTAAGGAAGGGGGTCTTCAAGTGTTTTAATAACTTAAAACCAGATTTCTGGTGCCTGATTTCTTCTGTGAAATTCTTCACTCAAAATCACACACACAAAAAAATCAATATGCTACTTCTGTGGAATGCCAATTAACCCTTTATTTTCCCCTTCCATTCTGTTTCATGTGCACCTCTGGCATATGAAGATGTGAAATAAGATTTTTAAGTTAAAGATTCCCTAAAAAACAAGCTTTTTTAAAAAAATAAACATTCTAAATATGAAAATACAGGTTGAGAGAGAAACGTTTTCTCCTAATTGTTTGCAAAGATATTTTGTTTTAAAATGAAATTGATTTTGCTGATGTTTCCTTTAAGTTGCAATTGGATTGCAGCTCTTCCATCAAGCAAATCCCACACACATTATTCTTCAGTTTTAAATCATCTCTCTCCAGTTTGCTACTGGGTAAAAAGGTAATGTTAATTTAGTAACATTCTCTTTGTGTATAATAATGGCAGCTCCCTTGCAGAATGCATTCTGTTACTGCTATACATAGTTCACCTATCCTAACTGGGAAAACTTCCCAGCAGTATTTTAAATCTGATTATACAGCCTTGCTCATAACGTGAAAGGAAAGACAAGCCTCATACTTACTGAGTTTGTGTTGCTGGCAAGGAACGTCTTATGATAGAGTGGACTTGTCTGTAAACATCCAGCTTGGACATGCACCGGCACGACGTGTGGTTGGCAAAACTGACCGTGACGGGCTTGGGGCCGTGGGACAGAGGCACCGTGATCTCAAACAGCTACAAAAGGCAAAGCAAAGCAGAAAACTTCTTACACAGATCAGTAACGGTCCAACTAAAACAAATGTAAGGACATAGGGAAAACCTATCGCAAATTTAAGTTCAGATTTTTTGCTGTCTCCCAGCATTCAACTATACTGCTAAATAATTATTACGTGCAAAACAAATACAATAGCTATGGTATGACAATTAACATTTTTAGTGTTAAACCCTGTTAAATGGCTGTTTGCTTACTACAACATTTAACATACAAGAGGAAAATGTACAAAGAGCTCCTTTTTCTAGAGGAGGTGACTTCAAATTGGCAGCCTTTTAAAAAAAATCCAAAATGAAACATTTGGAAGGCGCTTTGAAAAGCTGAAGAACAAGAATAATATAAAGAAGACAGTAAGTTACAATATAATACATCAGTTGCACAATTACAAAAGTTTATGTAAAACATCAATATAGTGGACTTTGATCAAACCAGTTCTGGATGAATAACTTTTGAACTACATCATACTGCTTTTTAAAAATTTTTAGCATTTGTATCAGTGCAAGCTATCTGCCTACCCTAATGGAATATATCTTGAAGTATTCCTTTTTTTCCAAGGTATTATGAAAGATCCACAACTGATAAAATAAACACGTATGGAATTAATAAAATTTTAATTTTAGTGGGAATTATAGTTCAACTGGTGAGAGAGACAACTTGAGTGATACCCTGCGGTAAAACTGAACAAGTGATAACAGAAAAACAGTGAGACTCCTTTCAGTTTTCAGTTCAGGACATCCACTTTATCAAATTAAGTAGGTTTCGCTGTAAGACTCGAATCTCAATCTCCTGGAAAGTTAGGAGAAATACACTAGGTCAAAGCCTTAAAAAATGGTTTTTGGTAGTGTTTAGGAAGGGCAACAGTGCACTGCTGCCTTTTAGGTGTTTAGTCCTTCTTCAAAATACATTTAAGAACATTTCCACATCTTCTGGGGACTTTACTACCTTTAAAAACATGGTCATTGGTTTTTATTCCAGTTCCAGTTGGTAAGATTGTATAAAAGAACTAATTTTTGGCTGAGATATATTTGCAGTGCTCTTTGAAAATCCGTAACTTTAGAGTACGTCGTATAGGCAGCATGCAAATGGAATCAGAATACTGGTAATTTTAAATGCTTCAAAACATAAAGTACAGCATTATGGGATGTATTCACCAAGTACCTGCATGGTAAAAAGGCACTTGTGCAGCCAGCAATAAAGCTCATATTATTGATAACCTAAATTATGCAACTTAAATTATATAAAGCATCATCAACTCTAATAGATATTATCTATTTTACAAAATAAATTTCAACATCATTTAATGACTGGATCTTCAAAAAGTTTAACATTGTGAGAGTCACCATACAAGAACTGAAAGTGCAAAATTATAACATTTGCATTTTATGCTGTTTTAGAAGATTACAACACTATTATTTTTGCTGCATAAAAAGTATCACATCCCTTACAGAGATTTAAATGTGGTTTTCATATTTTTCCTCACGAGAACCTAAAAATGCAAACCGGTAAATGTTTATTTCTGTAGAAGAAAAACAAAAGGAGAAAACAGTTTGCCACACATACTGATGAATATAAACATACTGATGTGCATACTGATGAAAAATACTATCCCTTTAGGAAACTACCAGGAAAAAGAGTTTCTCTTGTTAGAGAGCCTTCTAGCCAAAGCATAGTAACACTTGGATTCTTGTTCCAGCTGCAAAACAAGTAGCACTTCTTAGAATTTTGGTCTGGAGTCATTAATAAGATAAGGGCACAAGATAAGGGCACAAAATAAGGGCACTGTGTCTAGTTTGAAGTTTGGTACCAATAAAATTAACGCCCAATTACCACCAGGCATATCTACTGAGTTTTCACTAAGTTCAACACAGTCTTCTGGAAAGAGACTTTCTAATCAACTTTTTGATTATCCTTATAATCCCTTTTGCCTTTCATACCAATGTGGCTCCATTTTCCTGATGTATTCTAAAATTTCCTTTAAATTAATCAAAAAACACCAAGATGCCTCAGGCAAGAAGAGGAATAATCCTAACACAGAAGTTTCATTTTCATACTAATGTATGACAATAGCTTTATCTACTTACTTCATTTAAAAATATCCAACTATTTGAAGGCTGTCATAGATTTTGTTATAATGCTCAAGCTAGGAAATTGGAGAGGAGGAAGGTGGTGGTGTAGACAGAGACAGAAAGGACTGTGCTTATGACAATAGCTTTCATTTCTGCATACAGTACATATTTAAGACAAATACATGCTTGAGTTCTTTGAATATGTTTTTTAACTACTGATCTTTAATCAGAGGACAAAACTCACCTACATACGCAAGACTTTTTTTTTTTTAAAACAAGTGCTTTTCTGCACTGCTGTTGAGACCTCTGACAATCTGCACAGCCAGAAACCTACAAATGGACAAGCTTTTACTACCTTAAATAGCTGCTTTGAAAGCTGATTCTTAGAAGATGTATTTGAATTGATGGACAGAACTAAAGAATATGAACTTAATTACTATATTGCACATGCAAGGAGAATCCTGTTTTTTCTGTTCTCTCATGACAGTATGAACTTGCTTTTCTAAAGCTGAAATAAAAAACCACTACAGAGAGAACTGATGTATCTTAGAAAATAAAATAAGCATGAGTCTGGGAATGGACCTAACTGCAGCTGGAAAATGAGTGCATGTTCTTTGTTCCTGGAGTAGGTCAGTTTGCCATGCTGGAAAACATAGCAGACTCCAGACCACTGGAGATGGCAGCATAGGACTATTTCTACATTTCCAAAGCACCTAAAAGAGGTAGGTCCCTGTCCAACTGCCCTGTTCAGCTTCAGGAGACCACGGAGAGAAATTTCACAAAAACAGCTGAGATGTATCAATCATGGGTGAAAGTGGTGATGAACATGAATTAATCTTAATTTACATTTATCCTTCCATTAAAAATGTGAAAGGTATCAGTTTGGAGATGAATATTGCTAACAACTATTCCCATCAACACTTCAGTGGTGCAACGAGAAAAAATTCTAGTTAAACAATATAAAGGCAGACTAGCTTCCTCAAGCTCCTTAAATTACCTTCAGTTTGTTCAAACAAATTCTCTTAACAGTAACTTATTTTACATCACCCAATAGTTGCTACTGTTTATTCAGTGAAACTATTTAAGTGAATAAACTCTCAATATTCATAAGTTATGTCTGAACCTTCATCTAAGTAAAAGATTTCAGATTAGGTAAAACATGACCATGAGCAATGCTTTATGGTTTTGACAACATCTACAGTTTATTTTTTGTTTACCTTCCTCATCCAACAGAACAACGAGCTCAACATCTGCTGTCACTATAGGGCATGTCTGGCAGCATCTAACAGCCAAATGTCAGTAACTAGCAAGGATATTTCTATGAAAAATGCCTCATAACATCTGTGTATGAGGCTGGCTCTCAATTCTTTTCCTGACACCCTTGTGGGCTGTGGCTACTATTGCTGGTACCCACAGTGCCCAAATGGTTGACTCTTCTTGGAGACCAAATGGCTTATATCTCAGTTTGATCCCTCATTCTCTAAAACATTTGGTTTTACTGTATTCTTAGAAGCCCAAATCTTCTCCTCCTTGCCAACTTTAAATTATAATAAAAACCAGACTAATTCACTCTACAGGCAAAAGGGAAAAGCCATTTCCTTCAGGTACCAATGCATAAAGACAGATATTCAGTACCAAAGACTACAAAGAATGAGCTTCAGTCCCCAGAAGAGCATAAGATCTGATAGTAGTAGGGATTAGGGCAGTTTTTCAAAGTGTAGAGCTTTTATTGCTCTGAAAAATGCTATTATAATAAATGAAACAGCAAATTAAAGTACATTAAATGAGTATTACTCCAGTCAGAGGCAAATAAAAAAATAGATTCAACTTGCCGTCCTGCACCTTTTTGCCACCAACACTGCATTGTCAGGAAACCGGTGGAAAGCAACAACAGAAGCAATAACTGATTGTGTAACTAAAGAGTATTATATATAACAAAACCCAAAACAACCCCACAAAATCACAAAGCTCTGTCCTCCTCCAGAGAAGCTGCTAATTGTAAACATAAATCAGTAACACACTGTTAATCTCAGAGTACAACATGTACTAACAGAAGCTCTGTGTAATTGAAGAACAGTTGAAAGCTATAAATAATTAATGCTTTTAATAAGAATTCGACACCTGCCATTCAGCCAGTCTAAGGCTGTTTTGTCATAGGAAGCCAGATGGCAGGTCTTCCAGTCTTTCGCATTGTTTCTAGGATTTCTCTTCCAAGTACTGCCCACAATCTAGAACTTAGTATGATTTTAAACTTAAATAAAAAGGAAAAGAAGAAAAGAATTTAACAGAAGATGGGAATCTCTGAATGTGCTGACAAAAACCACTATCAGAACTCCTGAAAAAAACAAATTTCCATATATTCCTTCTCACTGATCCTTAGAATCATAGAACGGTTTGGGTTGGAAAGGACCTTAGAGACCATCTAATTAGAACCCGTCTGCCATGGGCAGGGACACCTTTCACTAGACCAGGTTACTCAAAGCCCCAAAAGGCACATGTAATTTTGATTCATGGCATTGACAGCTTCTTTTTTATACTAGAAGGACTTCATGCCATACTTTCCAGAAAAATTGAGGATTTTTGTACAAAGTATTTCTTTGCTTCAGTGGCTAAATTAATTTATTCAGCACTATCATCATATGTGTCAATATCCATTGTATCAGCACACATAAATTATTATTATGCTCACTGACTTCTGAAATATATCAAAACTGTTTTTATGTGGGAAGGCCATCATTCTAGATACTTTTCAAATACAGGATTTATGTATATTCTTTTTCCCAAGATTTACTTTAACTACACTATGTTCTTCTGACGGACTGTGGTTTATTTTGGCAAGTTTCCCTTAAATTGATTGAGTCTAAGTTTCCATCACTTGTGATCTTTGCACTTTCTAAAGTGCCAGTAAGGCCAGCCAAATACAACCAGTGTAACAGAGTACAGTGTGTCTAGAGAGATTTTTAAGCTAAAGACATAAGACTGATTTCAAAACTAAACATCTTTATACTGAAAAGAATGAAAATAAACTATTTGAGAAATGGAACATAATCATTATTTTACTATCTAACTTTTCAGGCTTATGTGGGATATAACAACAGGTATTTGATATAATAAATTCATATTTATTTTATATGCTTAGGTTCCTTTTTCTATATTTTTCTATTTTAATCCCTTTCTTTTCCCAGAAATATTAACAAAAAAAAATTTGGAACTCATATATTTCCCACTATAAATAGTACCTACTATATCACTACAATAATCAGCCTAACAGAAAAATGCATGGGAAAAGGTAGAAATGGTAATGTTCAAACCAACTGAATATTCTTGTGGCATATCTCTGAATTGTGAAAAAGAACACCACGCACATCCCAAACCGGGCAAAACAATTTCAAGCTGTTAACTTGCTTCCTGTGAGAAAATCTCCTCTAAATCTAATTTTGATCTGCTTGGATAGATGTTTTCCCTTGAGGGACTGTAGCTGTAACTGTGAAACAAGATGATTTAGGACCTTTACAACAAGTGATCTGAAAGAAGCCAAATAACTGTCCATCCTGGCAGCCAAGAGGGAGAATGGGATGAGACAGCTCTTCAACATCTGCTCTCTGCTTCCCTTCAACCTATAAGCAAGTGCCTATATGTGTGGCATAAAAAAGTGCTGCTGAGGGACAGGCTAGAGCTGCACCAGGTAGTCCCACAATTTCTATAACCACTAGTGAATTATTTGTGCCAAGGAAACAGAGAACAGCTGTTTGACAACGAATTAAGAGAAAAAAACCAATACAACCACACCACAAAATGGAAAGCCAACCAGCTACATTTCCCACAGATCCTTACTAGACAACTTACAAACTGGGCTACTGCAGTCAGGAGAAGATCTACTGCAGCCTGTGAATTAGCCTAGGGAGTCCTCAAATATTGTCACAGACCTTGTACGGTATCTTAATTAAGAAGTTGTCTCATATCTCAATCCTGGTTGTATAAACATCACTTAGCAACTACAAAAACAGGTTTTGGGAAAAAAATGGTATTAAAAACAAAGCAGAATACTTTTCTACTTTTCACTCAATAAAACTGAGTACCTAGAAAAGAGGGACACAGCCTGAACTGGAGAACTATTGACCTCGCTCTGGACCACCACTGTGCTCCACAAAGCAATCTGGGAACATCTGACCTGGTCCATTCTCCTGGAAATCAATGATTTCCCCCATAAAAATAATTTCTGTGCTTAGTTATTTTATTTTTAATTAATTTTGATGAAAGCTGATATCCGCTTTCTTTGTATTTTAATGTCTGAACCGATGCTAGAGCTTGCCCTCACAGTAGGAACTCCAGCTGAAAAATTAGTTTCCCATTAAGCATTTTTTCTGCAGGGTGAACAGTATGAAGTTATCTTAAGGAGTTTATGCAGAAAAAATAAAGCTCGAAATTGGTGAATTATGAAAAAACTATTTGTTCTCATTTCTTTCAGGAAATAAAGAAACTGTGGTGGAAATAGATATGGAGGGTACCTGAATTCCACAAAAGGTCTTGAATCCAGTACTTTTTTTCTTCCTAATTCTCATCTGATATGGGGTAAGCTGTGGTCACATAATTTTAAACGATTTGAGGTGGTGACAGATGGAGAGATATAGCTATAGGTCTGTTCCTTTATTAAGGGTTTTTTAAAATTGCATTCTGTCAAGGACCAGATTAAACTGGAAAGCAGAAGCAAGACAGAAAACTCAGAGATTAAATTTCTTGCTTTTACAGAATAAGTAAGAAAACAAAACAATGTTATTGCCTCTTTCTTCTTTCTGATAAGACCTTTAAGATTTTCCTTTTCAGAGTCCCTCAAATCTTTAACTACTCCTACGTCATATCATCACCAATAACATCAAGAACTTCCAAAGGAAACTCGGTGCTAAACATTTTCTACTGGGTAAAAAAATTACTTTACTCAATAGATGGGAACAGTAAGATGAAGAGAAAGATATGATTTACCCCAAACTGACATAGTGCTCAAAACCTAGGAAATCTGTGTTACGTGGAACAACTCTCTCGGTGACTAGATAAACCTTTATTTTGGTAAGCTAAACTTTACCAATACGTGGGGGAAAAAAAAAAAGTCTTATTTCTTGGGTTTTAAAACGCAAATTATATTTGCATCTTTCAAGCAACTGGAACTGAGACAATGGTTTCCCCTAATAATGAGAAAAACAACAGGGCTTGAACAAAGTCAGCATTGTAGGTGTCCTCATTTATGCTATTTGAGTTACATTACCCCTGTGCTGTGTGGTTGTCTACCACCTGCCTAAATTTAGCATTGAAAATACTTGGAAGGATATACCATTTCAGACAGAGAGATTTGGTGAGAAATGAGGGCAGAAAATGCACTCTAAAAAATTTAGGGGGTTTTGCTGTTTTCTTTACATACCCTTTTCCTAATTCCCCCTGAAGAAGGCTCAGAGCACTAAGAAGTTTTATGATAAAGGAATGACATTTTTAAGGGCTACAATTTTATAACTCGAGATGCAGTTTTTGGTCTTCATTATAAATATGTACTGCATCTTCAGCTAGAGGAATCCTGTTGAAAAAGGAAGCAAGATTTACACTTAAAAGGGAAAAAGCCCACAACCAACAAAAACCCTACCAAATACTATAACAACAGGAAAATACCCTAGGAAATGCTTTTAAGTATGACTATTTTTACATTATTTTTTATGGAAATGTTGAAAGATAATTGTAATAATTCCTGTGTCTACTTAGAATAATGTAGTACATGGTACTTTAAAGGCAGCTCACAGGTTCGGTGCATGATCTCTGCACACTCCTACCTGATCACTAGCCCTGAACTTGGAGAACAAAACCTGCACATACCTGGAAGAAGATGCATTACAACAAAACAAATAGGTACATAATGCTAATATCTCTTAATATAGTAAAATGCAGTTCCTAAAAGGCTTTGTTTGAAACATGTATCCTGCCTGCACATGTCCTACAGCAGTCAAACACTAATAAAATTACAGGCTAGTTTCCACAGAGCGTTTGCCTCATACAGGTGTATGGTAGATGGAAAAGAAAAAAAAAAAAAAAGAGAGAGGGAATTAAGTTTCATGGATAATCTCAAAACTGAGAATAGGACATCAGAATTTATTTTTTTCCCCTAAAAAATAAAAATATTTTGGGGAAAAGAGTGTTAAACACGTTTTTTTCAGGCAGTAGTCTCTTCAGCTGTTTTTCCTGTGTATTCTGGAATCAGCTATTTCCTTTGTCATAGCAGCAATAAGAATGTTTAAAATATGCATGAACATGAATACATTTGCAAGGGGCACATGAACTGTGATAAAAGAGTGAGAACTTACTGTCTTGCTGATGTAATTTGTGCTGATATTCATACACTGAAGTCCTTCACTATTGCAGCAACCTCCACATCTGTAGATGGATACACATGGGGGTTTAAAGAAGGTGTTTGTAGTTGCTCCAAACTCTTTTCCCACATCCACACACACTTCACGTGGCATGCACTGAGTTTTTCTCCATTCAGTATCAATACCTGCCAAGTTACAGGGAATTTCATATGTTATAAAGTAACTGTTTAAAACCAAAACTGTCCTGCAGTAAATTAAGATTCCTTTTTAAACTTCACAACCAGAATATGAATTGCTAGAGTCACATCCTTTATTCAGTGAAATACACATCTCCCTTCTAGCTGATTTTTTTTCTTCATAGGGATATGACATATTGTCATGGAGCAGAAGAAAAGTCACACTGGAGCTAAAAGGAACCTAACAGGCAGAGGGAGACCTTAGAGCACAAAATCATAGCCTGGCTTGTGTTGGAAAGGACCTTTAAAGTTCACCTGTCACCTAGTCCAACCCCCTTGTAATGAGCAAGGACATCTTCAACCAGATCAGATTGCTCAGAGCCCCATCCAAACTTGAATGACCTTGAATGTTTCCAGGGA